>BLSH010365577.1:83528-103892 GCA_018402905.1 Glandirana rugosa
CTGACCTGCAGATAACTGTAGGAGTCCTATTAGGCGCTAGCGAGCGGGGGCCCCCGCGCGTAGCGCCGCTAGCCACCACGGCACCCAGTCAGACTGGGTGGCGTAGATCCTGAGGGTGGCTGCGCTGATAAATGTTTAGCGCAGCCCCCCCCCTGTCAGGAGAGCAGCCGATCGGCTCTCCGCTGCTCAGGTCTGCAGACCTGAGCAGAGGAAAAGGCGATCAACGGCTCTTCCTATTTACACTGTGATCAGCCGTGATTGGTCACGGCTGATCACATGGTAAAAGGCTTCGGATCGAAGCCTTTTACCTCGGTCGGTAATGCGGTGGGTCAGACTGACCCACGGCACCACCGATCGCCGCGATGCGCGCCCCCGGGGGCGAGCGATCGCGGATTATCCTGAGGATGTCAATAGACGTCCAGTCAGGATAATGAGCCACCCGCCCGGACGTCATTTGTCAATGTTCCGGGCGGGAAGTGGTTAAGTATGTTGGAAGGCAGCCGAAAGCTTCACCTGTTAGCTCAATGGGAGAATACAAACTATTAATTATTTACCTGACTTAAAATGGAACTAAACCCATTGATTTAACAGTTTAAAAAAAAGCAGTCACATTCCCAGGATGTCGCAAATGCTGTCACATTTTCTTGGCTGGGGTCATAACTGATCACATGTGCAGCGCCATGGCAGTTGAAGATTAACCACTTCCTGCCCGCCGTATGCAGAATGACATCTGGGAAGTGGTTCAGTTATCCTGACTATGACGTCCAGCAGAATAATCCGCGTCCGCGGGGAGTGCAGCACAGCGTTCTGTGGTGTGGCATCTCCGATTGCGGTAAAGAGCCTCTGACAGAGACACTTTATCACGTGGTCAGCTGTGACCAATCACAGCGTGAATCAGGAAGTGCCGGTAATTGGCTTTCCTCAGTTTGCGCTGACAGGGAGAGCCGATCAGCAGCTCTCCTGTCAGACGGGGGACATGCGCTGATAATGAGAGCATTGATTATCAGCGCAGCCCTCATTAGAGGTGCTCACCACAGCTACCAATCAGTGCCTATCAGCTGCCAGTCAGTGCCCATCAAAATGCCAGCCAGTGCCCAAAGTGCCAATCAGTGCCCATCAGAGTGCCAATCAGTGCCCATCAGTAATGACTGTCAGTACCTCCTCATCAGTGCCGCCTATCAGTGCACATCAGTCTAGCCTATCGATGCCCATCAGTGCTGCATATCAGTGCCGCCTATCAGTGCCCATCAATTCTAAATATTAGTGCCTCCTCGGTCCTTTTTAAATTTGTTTAGCAAAATATAAAAAACCCAGTGATGATCAAATACCACCAAAAGAAAGCTCTATGATTTAAAAATGATTTTGTTTGGGTGCAGTGTAGCATGGCCGCGCAATTGTCATTCAAAGTGTGACAGCGCTGAAAGCTGAAAATTGTCCTGGGCAGGAAGGGAGGAAAGTGCCCGGTATTGAAGTGGTTAAACAGAGGCAAAGATGGCAGCTTCCTTGGCTGAAAAGAATAGGAGGGTTTAGTTCCGCTTTAATATTGTAACTAAAGGCAAAACTTTTTTTTTTTGTATAGAGTGGGTTGGGATTAGAACACCTGTCAGCTTTTATTGCTGTTTGTGCCCCCATTGGGGAGATTCACCCTTGCTATTTTACATGTTCACCATTATTGAAAGTGAAATGAAAAGAAAGTCCCAACAGTAAGGCTGGGTTCACTGTTATGCAAATTGCATGCGGACTTCCCCTCATCCAATTCGCATGACAGGAGAGTGTGACCGGCTCTCAGTGGAGAGGTCCGCATTAGGAATGGGTCCTGTGCATCTTTGGCTCCGTTTCAGGTCTGAATTCAGCCATAAGTTCGGACCCGATTCATACTTAAAATGGAGAACAGGGATGCACCGGGCCCCCTGCTGTGAGCCCTGGCCACAACTAGTGTGAACCCAGCCTAATAGAGAGGAAATCTTCCATTCTGGTGAACCTGATGTCACCCCGGTATTCCCTCTCGCTTTTTTTAGTGTGAAAATGCCTGAAAAGCACCTCAGTGTGAAAGTGGTCTAAGAGAAAGGTACATTTTAATGTGCCACACATTGAAGTAGCCCAGTGATAATATAATACTTTGTTTCGATCTAGAGATGTCTGTTCCAAACATTGTCTGGTTAGCTGTAAGCTCTTTACACTTCACCAATTTCCACAGTGTATTAGGCTGATTTAATGCTGTGGCTACACAATCTAACACTTTCTCTTTCCGGCTTTAATTTTCTTTACTTTTTCCAGTGTAAGGTTTTCAGCCCTCATGCATTATTCATGTTCACTACTTTCTCTGATAGATGTGATACATAATATATGAGGTGGTAATTGCATTATTAACATAGTGTTACAAGGATCACACATACAACTTAGTACCAGAAAGCTGTTGTTAATGGAAAGGTATCAAGAATTATTTTCATGGAAACAGGTTCATGATGAACTATAGAATTATACTTTCGGAATCTCTGGGATTATTTGATTCAGATATACCTAGAATTTGGTCATCAAGGTACATAATTTCAAAGAAGTTGTTGCATGATACACAGGTAAAATAATGCAACTGTCTTCCACTGTATGTCATGCAAACAATCTCAAGAGCCTCAAGAAAGAAGTGGACTAAAAAATGTTTTCCAGTGAGCAATGTTCTTTTCTGATTAGGAGATGGGGCATAAAGAGACTGATAAATGAAGTGATGTTCACACCAACAAAGGTAAGAAAACAAAACTCAAACAATTGCCCCTCAGCAGCTATGGTGGGTATATAACTTCTGCCACACGGTAGAAATCATATTTTTCCAATCTGTCCTGAATAACAAAATTGTACACAGTGCTTATAATGAAATTAGGATAGTACCTTACATATACACTTAAAAACACAAAATAGAAGTCCTTACCCAATATGCGTATTTGCATAATGGCCCCATGTAGACCAAAAAACATCCACAATGGTTGAGAACAGTCCACGCAGACTTGCATTCCAGTGCTACTGCCATTGTGACTTAAATGTAGTTCACCTTCTGTGTTTATCACAAACCCCAAGATGTCCCCACTCTGAAGAGGAACCAGAACCCTACATACAGCCCAGAACTCCTTTCTGTCAACCAAAGACTCTGGATTATAAGGAAGGTCACTTGGTCTCAAAGTGCTAGGATCACAAGATGTCACACCATAAGACAGAGTCCCAGACCGTGAAGTGTTGGATTTGTTTATCTTGACAAATATGGTTTCATTAATTCGAAGTGGTCTATTGGTGAACACTAGAGTTCGCTCTTCTCGGGCATGCTCCAGCCTGGCCACAGTTTGATCATCTAACGTTTTGATGTGAGCCCCTCTAAGTTGATGGAATCGTAGATCACTCTCCAGCTGTGATGGGAGCAGATGGGAATGTTGAGAGTTGAGTGAGTTTTGTGGGATAGGACACATGGTGGACATGGACTGAAAGTTTTCTTCTTGCAAGTTCAGGTCGCACAGGCTGACAGACAAGCGGGTATCTTCAGTTTCTCTTCTTAGAGATGGCCGAGGTATTGCAGTAAATGATCTTGGCCGTACACAATCTGGAGGTATGATCTCGCTATCTGTACATAAAATAAAACCACAATTATAATCATAAAACTGTTTAAGCTCAACTCAAAAAAAGAGTCCTGCAAAGTCTCTTAATTGGTTTCATTGCAACTAATTTAAAAATGCTTGTTGAAGCCACACTTCAAATAACCAAATCCTACATAATTTTAGGCACCAAACATTACACTTTTGGGGAACATTTATAACAAAATAAGTAAGCTTCTGACATATACAGAATTTTAATGACTCCTACACTTTTACAAGATATAGTTATATGATAACACGGAGCCATATTTTAAATAGGGAATTCAGTTCTGAAGAGTGGGACAAACTTTTGGACGATGCCCATAAATCTTCTATTTTGTACAATCTACAAAGAAAATCAATACAAGATTCACTGTCATCGGTACCATACCCCTGCCCTCTTATATTCCTTCATTCCCAATATCCCAGACCACTGTTGGAGATGTCACCATCACCAACACTCAGGAATGTTGTTTCTTATCTACTTGTCATGCACAAAGATATGCTCCCTTTGATTAGAAGAAAAAGCCCTTTTACACATTCACCTACACACATTGGGGTTGATATGCTAGGGCTGGAGAGTGCAGAATTTGGTGCAGCTGTGCATATTAGCCAATCAGCTTCTAATTTCAGCTTGTTCAATTAAGCTTTGACAAAAAAACTGGAGGCTGATTGCTTTATGTGCGTGGTTGCACTAGATTTTGCACTCTCCAATTTTGGTGAATCAGCCCCATTGAGCTTTATAACTATCTAATATGCCCAGGGATGCTAAATGTTTGACCTCACATATGTTAACAGCCATGAGATGCTTGATAGCCTTTTATTGGTGACAGGTGCAAGGGCCATCTACACTCAGGGACGTAGATAAGGGGGGGTTAGAGAGGTTGAAACCCCCCCCCAGCATCCTGCTAAAAATGCGAACACATGATGTCCCTCTCAGTGGGGGAGTGTAGTGCTTCAGCCAGCAAGGGTCAATAGATCATTGCACACTCGCTGAGCTCATACTGATCACTGCTGGAATGTCGGGCTCGGACTCACTGACAGTTCTATACCTCGGCCAGGCAGCTTGGAACACAGCGGGAGAGGCGCTCGTGCTCCCTGCCCATCCCTCCAAGCTGCATTGAACACAGCAGGAACGACACCCATGGTTCCGCCCACCCTGCCAGGTAGCTTGGAACACAGCGGGAGCGGCACCCGTGGTCCCCATCCACCCCTCCAGGCAGCATTGGGCGGGGCTATGAGCACCGCTCCCGCTGTGTTCAATGCTGTCTGAGAGGTATAGAACTGTGTCAGCCAGTCCGAGCCTGACATTCCAGCGGTTAACAGCGTGAGCCCAATAATTAACCCTTGCAGCACTACACATGCTATACTCCCCACTGAGAAGTACGTCATGTGTTTGCATTTTTGCAAATTTCCCATTGGCTTGCTTGCAGTGCTTCCCACCTTGGGCTTGGGGGAGGAGCTTTGCCTGGGCCCTGGCAAAAAGCAAGGCTTGCCTTGAGCAGACTTACTACTACTGTACTTATTCTGGCATTCTTTTGGTCATACTAGGTCAGGGGTCCACAACTCCCAGGCCACGGATTGGTGCCGGTCCCGCCATATGCAACCCAGGCCACAAAGAGGTGGCGGGAGAGCAGAGAGATGACATCATCTCTCACCGCACCTGCATCACCGCAGTTCTGCCCTCATGTGCCAGTTTACAAGCTCAGGAGCGATAGCACTGGGATGTGCTCGGGCAAGTGACACGCTGCATCTGGTGACAAGTGACATGGCAAGTGACATGCTGCATCCAGTGACAAGTGACGTGGCAAGTGACATGCTGCATCCGGTGACAAGTGACGTGGCAAGTGACACGCTGCATCTGGTGACAAGTGACATGCTGCATCCAGTGGCAAGTGACACACTGCATCTGGTGACAAGTGACATGGCAAGTAACACGCTGCATGTGGTGACAGACGACGTGGCAAGTGACATGCTGCATGTTGTGACAGACGACATGGCAAGTGAAAAGCTGCATCTGATGGCAGGTGACATGGCAAGTGACAAGCTGCAGCTGAAGTGGCAAGTGACACGCTGCATCTGATG
The DNA here is from genome assembly GCA_018402905.1 of Glandirana rugosa. Taxonomy (NCBI): domain Eukaryota; kingdom Metazoa; phylum Chordata; class Amphibia; order Anura; family Ranidae; genus Glandirana; species Glandirana rugosa. The sequence continues at coordinate 89,228 of BLSH010365577.1, forward strand.
GCAGGTGAAGTGGCAAGTGACAAGCTGCATCTGATGGCAGGTGAAGTGGCAAGTGACACGCTGCATCTGATGGCAGGTGAAGTGGCAAGTGACACGCATCTGATGGCAGGTGAAGTGGCAAGTGACAAGCTGCATCTGATGGCAGGTGAAGTGGCACCCTGCATGTGGTGACAGACGACGTGGCAAGTGACACGCTGCAAGTGGTGACAGATGAGGTGGCAAGGGAAAAGCTGCATCTCATGGCAGGTGACATGGCAAGTGACAAGCTGCATCTGATGGCAGGTGACATGGCAAGTGACAAGCTGCATCTGATGGCAGGTGAAGTGGCAAGTGACACTCTGCATCTGATGGCAGGTGAAGTGGCAAATGACAAGCTTCATCTGATGGCAGGTGAAGTGGCAAGTGACAAGCTGCATCTGATGGCAGGTGAAGTGGCAAGTGACAAGCTGCATCTGATGGCAGGTGAACATGGCAAGTGACAAGCTGTATCTGGTGACAGGCGACGTGGCAAGTGACAAGCTGCATCTGGTGACAAGTGACACGCTGCATCTGGTGACAAGTGACAGGGCAAGTAACACACTGCATGTGGTGACAGATGACGTGGCAAGTGACACGCTGCATGTGGTGACAGACGACGTGGCAAGTGACACGTTGCATGTGATGACAGACGACGTGGCAAGTGACACGCTGCATGTGATGACAGACGACGTGGCAAGTGACACGCTGCATGTGATGACAGACGACGTGGCAAGTGAAAAGCTGCATCTGATGGTAGGTGACATGGCAAGTGACAAGCTGCATCTGATGGCAGGTGAAATGGCAAGTGACAAGCTGCATCTGATGGCAGGTGAAGTGGCAAGTGACACGCTGCATCTGATGGCAGGTTAAGTGGCAAGTGACACGCTGCATCTGATGGCAGGTGAAGTGGCAAGTGACATGCTGCATCTGATGGCAGGTGAAGTGGCAAGTGACACGCTGCATCTGATGGCAGGTTAAGTGGCAAGTGACACGCTGCATCTGATGGCAGGTGAAGTGGCAAGTGACATGCTGCATCTGATGGCAGGTGAAGTGGCAAGTGACAAGCTGCATCTGATGGCAGGTGAAATAGCAAGTGACAAGCTGCATCTGATGGCAGGTGACATGACAACTGTACTACAAGCTGCATCTGATGGCAGGTGAAGTGGCAAGTGACAAGCTGCATCTGATGGCAGGTGAAGTGGCAAGTGACACGCTGCATCTGATTGCAGGTGAAGTGGCAAGTGACAAGCTGCAACTGTTGGCAGGTCAAGTGGCAAGCTGCATCTGATGGCAGGTGAAGTGGCACGCTGCACGTAGTGACAGAAGACGTGGCAGGTGACACGCTGCAAGTGGTGACAGACGACATGACAAATGACAAGCTGCATCTGATGGCAGGTGGCGTGGCAAGTGACATAATGCATGTGGTGAAAGGCAACATGGCAAGTGACAAGCTGTATCTGGTGACAGGCGACGTGGCAAGTGACACGCTGCATGTGATGACAGACGACGTGGCAAGTGAAAAGCTGCATCTGATGGCAGGTGACATGGCAAGGGACAAGCTGCATCTGATGGCAGGTGACATGGCAAGTGACAAGCTGCATCTGATGGCAGGTGAAATGGCAAGTGACAAGCTGCATCTGATGGCAGGTGAAGTGGCAAGTGACACGCTGCATCTGATGGCAGGTGAAGTGGCAAGTGACATGCTGCATCTGATGGCAGGTGAAGTGGCAAGTGACAAGCTGCATCTGATGGCAGGTGAAATGGCAAGTGACAAGCTGCATCTGATGGCAGGTGAAGTGGCAAGTGACAAGCTGCATCTGATAGCAGGTGAAGTGGCAAGTGACAAGCTGCAACTGTTGGCAGGTCAAGTGGCAAGCTGCATCTGATGGCAGGTGAAGTGGCACGCTGCACGTGGTGACAGAAGACGTGGCAGGTGACACGCTGCAAGTGGTGACAGACGACATGACAAGTGACAAGCTGCATCTGATGGCAGGTGGCGTGGCAAGTGACATAATGCATGTGGTGAAAGGCAACATGGCAAGTGACAAGCTGTATCTGGTGACAGGCGACGTGGCAAGTGACACACTGCATCTGGTGACAGGTGACATGGCAAGTGACACGCTGCATCTGGTGGCAGGCAACATGGCAGATGACAAGCTGCATCTGATGGCTGGTGATGTGGCAAGTGACACGCTGCATCTGGTGGCAGGTGTCACGCTCAGGGCTCCCACTGATTCTACATTATGGTGAGTTGAACTAATTCATTTTATATTGCAATGTAATAATAGAAATAATGCTCTTCAATCATCCTGAAACCATACCAACCATGGTGCCGGGATGATTGAAGCGCCAACACCAGCCATTGTCCAGGCAAATGGGCAGCAGCGACTAGGAAACTTGAGAGACTGTGTGGCAACTGGCAATGTTAGTGACTGAGGTTGGACTGAGTCTACCATTGCTGTTGTGTCAGGCCCCGTTCACATCTAGTGATTTGGGATTGCGGGTGGAATCGCTCAAGATTCCAAATTGCCCTGCAATGCTGCATACATATTTGTGCCATTAATTTTTAATGGCACCAAACTGCAGTGTGGTTTTGCTGTGATTGTCTAAAACAAGCTCCTGCTCCATTTTCAGCAACAAGCTTCACGTGATGCTTTTTGGCACGATTGTCATGTGATCTATCACGCAGCAAACACATTTTAGGTGACATTAAAAATAAATGGCATACAAACACACGTGCTGCATTTTGCCAGCATTACAGTGTGATTTGCAATTACAGACAGAATTGCGGCAATTCTGTCAGCGATCCCAAATAGCTAGATGTGAACAGGGCCTTAACCACTTGATGTCTTGCACATGTATGTCATTGTGTTCAAGCGGTTATACTGGGGCCATGGCTGCAGCTGTCAGCCATAATCCCAGTATCGTGATGCCCTACACTGTAAAAGCTATCCTAGCGGCTAATTAGCTGCTTGATTGCTTTTACAAGTGGCAGGAGGGGTCATCTCGGGTGTTTTTCCGGGCTCTTCTGTCCCTCCGGAGAGCCCGGCGTCCGATCTGGCAGTTGATGCAACTAGCCATAGAGGCGATTGGGGGACCAGAATGTCACCGACCATCTCTATGGTCTAGGAGACCAGAAGCAATGAGTATTTCATCACTAGGGAGAATGTAAACAATACCTTTTTTTTTGAGGAAAGCCTGAGATCAGTGTTTATTTGTTGTTTTTAATCCCATGCTTTAAAGTGCAGAGAACAGAATCTGGGGTCTTATAGTCCCCCAGATGTCTCCATAAAGAGGACCTGTCATGCTTTATTGCGATCACAAGAGTTGTTTAAATCCCTTGTGACAGCAATAAAAGTGTTAAAAAAAATGGGACAGCTAAAAAACATTTTTTTATTTTATTTAAAAAATATATATTTTTAAAGCACCCCTGTGCCCCCTCGTGCTTGCATGCAGAGGCAAACACATATGTAAACTGTGTTTGCACCACACATGTGTGGTATCGCTGCGAACATTAGAGCGAGAGCAATAATTCTGTTGCTAGATCTCCTCTGTAAATCTAAACTGGTAACCTGTAAAAATGTTTAAAGTTTGTTGCCATTCCACGAGTGTGCGCAATTTTAAAGCAGGACATGTTAGGTATCTATTTACTCAGCACATCATCATCTTTTATATTTTTCCAAACAAATTGGGCTATAGTATTTTCCGCATTAAAATTAATTGAAGTGTATTTTCTCAAAAAAAATTGTGTTTAGAAAACAACTGCGCAAATAATGGGTGACATAAAAATATTGAAACAATCACCATTTTATTCTCTAGGGTCTCTGCTATGTGTTATTTCTAATATGTGATGTTTGGGGGTCTAGCAAAAAAAAAAAAAATACAGATTTTTACATGTAAGAGAGAAGTTTCAGAATAGGCTTGATCCTCAAGTGGTTAATGACATTGACTGAGGCTGGGCTGAGTTTTCCATTGCTGTTGTGTTACTGATAGTCCAGCCTAGCACTGGCAGCCATGTTGTGGTGTTCACTGGGTTACCCATCAGCTCTCTGACTCAGCAGTAAGCACCACAACATGGCTGCCAGAGCCAGATGAGACAGATTAAGCCTTGGTTTACAATATGAATCACACAGGAACCACACCTGTTCAGTTCACATGCGCTTCAGAATAGGCTCAGATCACATCAAAGTCATGCATGCATCAATTTTGGAATTGCACTGCAACCGGATTGCATAGTTGTTTTGTACCATGAAATCTGGTGCAGACATTTGCAACCTGTGCTTGGGGTGTCAGTGCAATCTTAATGACGCCCCAAACACAGGTTGCAAACATTGCATTTGCCTGCACCAGATTTCATGGTGCTAAACAACCATGCAATCCTTTTTCCAATCTTTATGAATTTGGCACAATTTATTTTATTTAAAAAGACTTTTACTCAGTACCTGCTGCCAGGGGCGTAACGATAGGGATTGCAGGGGTTGCAATTGCAACCGGGCCCCATGGTCCAGGGGGCCCATGTGCCTCCCTTGTACACCTGAATAGGAGAGATGGCGGGGGCGGCATTTAGAGGACCCAATCTCCTCCATTTTCCTCTATCCAGTTTACTTGTCTTCTGCTGTTCCCAGGGCCCCTGTGTGCTTCCCTGGTCCCCCTGGGGCCTGCTGCAGAACTTGTGAAAGGGCCCCACTGCAGTACCGTAATAAAGGGCCCACAATAGGAGTAAAGGGCCCCAGCATCAGTGGGAAGAGGGAAGGGCCCTGGCCAGGGTTCAGGGGGCCCTTCATAATTTCTTGCACCGGGGCCCTGAAGGTTCTAGTTACGCCTCTGCCTGCTGCTGACCCCTCCCAGAACAAAAAATTATCTACGGCCCTGTCCACACTCAGACTCCACACACATATACATAATAATACACTTTCTAGTCATGATTGAGTTCGGAATCCATAGATCCATTTTGAAGACTCCACTTAAGGTACCTTGTCATCAGCCTTCCTCTCTCCATTTCTCCCAGTTTCTTTCTGCTTACTTTTCCCTCTTTCCTTCATTTATGTTTTCATTCCTTCCTTTCTTTCAGATTCTCTTTTTCCTAAACTATTTTACTATTGTTTTTGCAACATTAATATGGGTTTTTGGATATGTTATAAGAATAGTATCAAAGGCTTCCGTCTAACATGCTGTCATGTCATTTAGAAGATCTAATTGGCAGGTCTCGAGATGACTACTGCATTCATATAGATACCAGGTTCTTTCATTGTGTTCTTTTATTGTTACCACTTACAAAGGAAACCACTTTTCTTATTTTCTTTTGCCTGGAATTGTTGAATACTTCAATTTTTGCTTGACTACTTTTGACTGTAAAGTGTGTAACACGAAAGCCTTGTTATTATGTATTTCTGGTAATTCTTTACTTTCCTAAATTCAATAAAAATTTATATTGAAAAAAAATAAATAAATAAGCATGCTTCATTCCAAACCTGTTTTTCCTACATGGCTAGCAAAACCAGGTTTGGAATGAAGCTTGCTTGTTTTTGTTTTTTTTAACGTAAATTTTTATTGAGTTTAGGAAAATCTACTATGCAGAACTAAATGAACACTTTTATGAGGACTTGTTTTTGTTGAGCCAGAAGGCTTAGCACACTTTGTACACCAGGCACCCCACACATGACAACTTTGGTTATACAAGGGGAATTCCAGTGGTCAAGCTCTAATTTACTACACCTACATTTTACAAAGGATGTCATCTGAAACTCATGCATAAAACCAGGTGGTATAGTCAATAGCAGATTTTTTAAATAAGGCCAAATATTATAGGTGCTGGAAGCAGACTTTCATCAGGTGCTTGTCTAGGTGGCTAGGTGAAGTATGCAATAAAACTCAAATCACTGCCGTGTGCTCTGTTTACTGAAACGTGGAGTTACTGTGCTCCAGAAATGTGTGGCAAGTGTTCCCTTTTGGCGTACTCAAACCTTTCCATGGAGAGAAATCGCTGAGAAATTGGGATCACGGCAGCAAACAGATGGTGTATATAAAGGGCATGCCATTCTTGCCAAATATATTAACACCGCCCCATCCGGCCTATAGCAAAATGACGGCTGGGCAGGAGAAATGTTGTTCTGGGAGGATGTCATATGATGTCCTCCCAGAACATGCCTCAGGCGGGGCCATGCAGCGACACGATCTGTCACCGGCTGTGTTTGACCAATTACCGACACGCTACCAGTACCATGTGATCACTGTGACCAATCACAGCAGATCACATGACAATTGTAAACAATGGATGGCTCCCTTTCAGTCCATCCATTGTATACAATTGTGTTGCTAGATGTGATTGGTCACAGTGATCACATGATACAGAGAGGGCTAATCACAACAAAAGACACTGAATGGACTGGTTTCATTCAGTAAAAATGGTTGCTTATATCAATAAAATTCACCGGTATAAGCAATTGTGTGTAAAAAAAAAAAATCCTTATTGCTTTCCCAGAGTAGTTTAGTGTTACTATGGTAACTCTGGTCACAGTGTGTTAAATAAAAATCTAAAATAAAAGAAAATTATTATTCTTTTATTTTCAGTCAGTGTCCCTGATCACCGCCACACCAGTTATATAACGATGTACTGCATTTGTGACCATATGTAAAACAAAAAATGTATTTTTTTTTTTTTTTAATTTCTTCATTTTACAAAAAAATTGTGACAAAAAATTATAACTTCAAAAAACTTGCCATGCCTCTTTATTCTTGGACTGTCTACTTTCCAAAAGTGTAATTTGGGGGCATTTGTACTGTCCTGGCAATTCCGTTTTCAGATATACAGTATTTCACAAAAGTGAGTACACCCCTCAGATTTTTGTAAATATTTTATTATATCTTTTCATGTGACAACACTGAAGAAATGACAATTTAAAGTAGTGAGTGTGCAGCTTGTATAACTGTAAATTTGCTGTCCCCTCAAAATAACTCAGCACACAGCCATTAATGTCTAAACCGCTGGCAACAAAAGTGAGTAAACCCAATGTCCAATGTATGAACATGTCCAAAATGGGCCAAAAGTGTCAATATTTTGTGTGGCCACCATTATTTTCCAGCACTGCCTTAACCCTCTTGGGCATGGAGTTCACCAGAGCTTCACAGGTTGCCACTGGAGTCCTCTTCCACTCCTCCATGATGACATCACTGAGCTGGTGGATGTTAGAGACCTTGCGCTCCTCCACCTTCTGTTTGAGGATGTCCCACAGATGCTGAATAGGGTTTAGGTCTGGAGACATGCTTGGCCAATCCATCACCTTTACCTTCAGCTTCTTTAACAAGGCAGTGGCCATCTTGGAGGTGTGTTTGGGATCGTTATCATGTTGGAATACTGCCCTGTGGCCCAGTCTCAGAAGGGAGAGGATCATGCTCTGCTTCAGTATATCACAGTACATGTTGGCATTCATGGCTCCCTCAATGAACTGTAGCTCCCCAGTGCTGGTACTCATGCAACCCCAGACCATGACACTCCCACCACCATGCTTGACTGTAGGCAAGACACTCTTGTCTTTGTACTCCTCACCTGGTTGCCGCCACACACACTTGACACCATCTGAACCAAATAAGTTTATCTTGGTCTCATCAGACCACATGACATGGTTCCAGTAATCCATGCCCTTAGTCTGCTTGTCTTCAGCAAACTGTTTGCGGGCTTTCTTGTGCATCATCTTTAGAAGATGCTTCCTTCTGGGATGACAGCCATGCAGAACAATTTGATGCAGTGTGCGACGTATGGTCTGAGCACTGACACTCCCGTTCAACCTCTGCAGCAATGCTGGCAGCACTCATACTTGTATTTCCCAAGAACAACCTCTGGATATGACGCTGAGCATGTGCACTCTTTGGTCAAACATGGCAAGGCCTGTTGTGAGTGGAACCTGTCCTGTTAAACCGCTGTATGGTCTTGGCCACTTTGCTGCAGCTCAGTTTCAGGGTATTGGCAATCTTCTTATAGCCAAGGCCATCTTTATGTAACACTAACAAGTCACATGACACCGGGGAGGGAAAATGGTTAATTGGGCCCAATTTGGACATTTTAAGTTAGAGGTGTACTCACTTTTGTTGCCAGCGCATTAGACATTAACCACTTGCCAACCACGTATAGCATATATACGGCGGCAAAGCGGCACGCTCCCGCAAATCGCCATTTATAAACGGCGATCGTGCATGATCCATGAGCGCGGCCGCGGGTCGGGCCGACTCGATGTCCGCCAGTGTCCCATAATCGCTTGTGAGAGAGCCAGAACAGGGAACTGCCAATGTAAACACGGCAGTTCCCCGCTCTGTAATGGAGGACATGACAGATCTACTGATCCCTGTCACTGGGATCTGTGATGCCCCTGGCAGCCCAGCCCCAACACAGTTAGAACACACCCAGGGAACACAGTTAACCCCTAGAGCGCCCCCAGTTTAACCCCTTCCCTGCCAATGACATTTACACAGTAATCAGTGTTTCTTTTTATTTCTGATCGCTGTATAAATATCATTGGTCCTAAAAAAGTGTCAAAAATGTCCGCTACAATATCGCAGTCCCGATAAAAATCGCAGATCACCGCCATTACTAGTAAAAAAAAAAAAAAGTAAAAATGCCATAACTGAATTCTCATGGTTTGTAAATGCAGCAGCTTTTGTGCAAGCCAATCAATAAATGCTGATCGCGATTTCTTTTTTACCACAAATATGAGGAAGAATATAAATCGGCCAAAACTGATGAATAAATTCGTTTTTTATTTATTTATTTATTTTTGGGATATTTATTATAGCAAAAAGTAAAAAAAAATTTTTTTTTCAAAATTGTCGCTCTTTGTTAATAGCGGTGATCAGAAATGATGCAGAGGTGATCAAATACCACCAAAAGAAAGCTCTATTTGTGGGAAAAAAGGACATCAATTTTGCTTGGGTACAACGTTGCACGACCGCGCGTCAGTTAAAGCGACTGGTCCTACAGTGGGAAATCCTTCCGGGACTGAAGTGGTTAATGGCTGTGTGTTGCATTATTTTGAGGGGACAGCAAATTTACACTGTTATACACACACACAATACACTCACTACTTTACATTGTAGCAAAGTGTAATCTCTTCAGTGTTGTCACATGAAAAGTTATAATAAAATATCTACAAAAATGTGAGGGGTGTACTCATTTTTGTGAGATACTGTATATATCCTAGTTCGTGAACTCTATAACTTTCCTACAGACTAAATAATATACACTGATGTGTTCTTTTCATCAAAGGAATGTAGCAGAATACATTTTCACCTACATTTATGAAGAAAGATTATTTATTTGCAAAATGCTATAACGGAAACAAAGGAAACATGTCCTTTATCAAATTTTTTAGTTGTTTTTCATTTTTTTAGCAAAAAATAAAAAACCCAGTGCTGATTAAATACCACCAAAAGAAAGCTCCATTTGTGTGAAAAAAATGATAAACATTCTTATGGGTACAGTATTGCATTACCGCGCAATTGTCATTCGAAGTGTGACAGCGCTGAAAGCTGAAAATTGGCCAGGAATGGGGTAAAAGTGCCCAGTACTGAAGTGGTTAAAAACTTGTGAGATGTATATATTTTTTTGTGTAATCAATTTTTATGAGATATAAGAAAAGAGTAATGTAAGTTTTACAACACAAGAATTATGTCAATCATTTCAATGCACAATAAGCAATAATAAGGCATAAAAGCAAAGGAAATACAATAAGCCGTATAAAAGGTGTAACATGGTAACAGAGATCATCACTCTAGTGTTCACAGTAATTAGTGTATGAAGGTATATAATTGACAAGTGAGAGGAAGAACAAAAACAAACAGTAATTAGCTGGTATTTACAAATGACATTGCATGTAAAGGGAGGGGTCAACCGTATATAACATGAAAATCTATGCATCAGTGTGTGCCAGATTAAAGTGTGTCACTCATCAGCAGGAAGCGGTGCTTGAGGGCTCGGTTCTCTCAATCAGAAATGATGGTTCCGTAAAAGGTAATCTGGTCAAATAGATTGAAACTGGAGTACCGTGTGATGGGAAGCTATTTGAGGTTAAGAAGGACCATATTTTTCTCCAATGTCACAGGGCAAACAAAATGATCACTTATTTCAAAGGAATAGTACATCCAGCCAGGCCAGATGTCCTGGAATTTGTCTCTCTTGTTTCTGGCAGTATAAACCTCTCAGCTTTGTGACATGTATTTTAATGTGTTGACGTCTATATATAACCAACATTTTTGGCTTATTTATTGTTAGCATGGAGAAGGAATATCATGTTTTATTGCCGTTGGAGAGATTTCTTCACTTCTTGTCTTTTAAACAAAGTTTGTCCTCCAGACAGGAAGTGAGGGGAAATCTCTCTACAAGCTACACAACGGAAGTAAAAAGGTTATTTTAATGTTTAGTAGGGAAATGCTAGAAGCTCTGCCAGATTTTTTGTTGTATATTTCCCTGTTGCAGATTTTCCTTCACTTCCTGTCTGGTCAAAGGTTGTCAACAGGAGGGGCGTGGCTTGCGCACGCACGAGGATGGCTGCTTAAGCCGTGAGCTCCGTCAAAGACCGGACACAGAGCGACAAATTTAGCGGGCTCCCCAGCACCTACCACAGCCAAAAATGAGCATGGAAACCCCTGCTCATCGCTCCACCACACAGCGCAAAAGAAAGGAGTCTCGGCAACCCCAGAAGGTGACGGACTTCTTCTTTAGGCCGGCGCCGGCTCCGGAGGGAGGGCAAGATGGCGGCGATGGACCGGCCACGAGCGGCCCCTCGGCCTACACAGATCTCCCGGACGCGGATGACAACAGAGATCACGGAAAACTCCTCATCTCTCTGCAGCATTCCCAGCCAGCGAGCCCGACTTCACATAGCCCAGCGAAAGCGTGGATGAGGATGGATTCTCCCCACCATGAGGCCAGCGCAGTGAGTACGATTAACAGGGCTGAAGGCCCTACCATGACACTATCACCAATAGCAACCTTCCCTACCACCGGACAGCCTGTCTTAGATACTACAATGAAAGAAATGCTAATCTCACTGCAGTCCTCACTCATGTCCAGCCTGACTTCCCTTATCCACAAAGTGACCACTGATATGCAACAGATGGGAGACAGGGTGCAGTATATGGAAACTAAAATGGCAGAGTGTACACATACAGTCAATGACCTAGTGGATGTGTATGAGGAACAAAAGGAGGAGAATTGGTGGGTGAGATCTAAATTAGCGAATTTAGAAGACCGCAGTCGCCGCAACAACCTGAAGCTGAGAGGGGTCCCAGAATCAGTTATGCCGTCTGAGTTACACAAATACGCTACGGATTTGTTTTCCTCGCTTCTACCAGAAATGCCGCCATTGGAATTACTGATTGACAGGATCCATAGGATCCCTAAACCAAACCACCTAGCGGACTCAGTTCCAAGAGACACCCTATTAAGGATCCACTTTTTCTCTACTAAGGAACAAATCATAGCAAAGACCAGGGCCATGAAAATCCTCCCGCACCCCTATGACGGAATACAGGTGTTTCCTGATCTCTCCCAACACACCCTCCAAATGAGGAGGCAGCTGAGGAATATAACAAAGGCGCTGGTGAATCATAAAATTACCTACAAGTGGCGCTACCTGGCCACTTTATTGGTGACCAGAAACGGTACCCAACACTCTATATCCTCATTAGAACACGGCCTAAAAATGCTCCACTCCTGGGGCATCATCCCAGAACAAGCGGAAGATAGAAATAAACCTCCACCTGGTGACCGGCAGCAGCGCAGAGGGACTTCCGGTAAAGGCACACATCGCTGACAGTAAACACATGCCCGCTAAAGCATACTAAGCGAGGCACACCCGGTCTAGTCACAGCTCTAACGAAATAACCTCTGAACTTTACCCCCCCAGGCAGCAACCTAAGGTTACAAGGCTGCGTTTCTGTATTGTACCCTCGGGTACCTCTTGTATACATCAGAGTTTCAAGTTGTTAACCTGTATTTGCCTCTATTTTTTGTTCTCTATTTTTTCTTTTGTTTGTCTATTTCTCACGTTCTGATACACATCTCTACGGAGGTAACTTCTCTGCGGCAACCAGCAGTAACATAAGAGAAGACTCATCGAACAGGTCCACACCGGACAACCTACAACCACACCTATCAACATCTCAGCTTGAGGCCACTGAACCAGAACAGTAGATCTCGTCAACTGTGAGTAAAACTAATTCACACCAATCCCCCAACACCATGCCCATCAAAGTACTGTCTATCAATGCCAACGGACTGAATCACCCCGCCAAACGCTCGTCACTCTGGAAATTGGCAACCACAACCAACTGTGACGTGCTTTGCGTCCAAGAGACACATTTTTTAAAAGACTACCACCCACCTTGCACACATCGTCAATATCCACACGTATTTGAAGCTTCCTACTCCAAGAAGCAAAGAGGCATACTTGTCGCCATAAGGGACTCTGTCCACTTTCAACTTCACCAATCCCTAAGCGACCCAGAAGGGTGCTTTTTGATACTGATATGTACTGTAAACGCTACCCCCCTGACTCTGGTTTCCATCTATGCCCCCAACCAAAGGCAAATCCCTTTTCTGAAGAGCATTCTTAAACGGATCGAAAATTTAAAACAGGGCAATCTCCTACTGTGTGGAGACTTTAACCTTGTACCGGACAACTCCATGGACTCTTCTGGGAAAACTCTCAGGCAGGCCCCCTCGTTGGGTCGCCTGCTCTCTGATAATGAATTGTACGATATTTGGCGATGTTGGCATGCCAGCGAGAGAGATTACACCTTTCTCTCTCCCAGGCATCACACATACTCAAGGATAGATCTATTTATATCTCACAGGGAGATTTTGCACAATGTCACTGCAGTGGAAATTCTACCCACCACCTGGTCGGACCACGCCCCGGTTATACTGACCTTAGCAGACACCAGCAAATTTCTCATCCACAATCACAAATATAATGCTGCATTGAGACAGCAACTAACAGATTACTTTCAAACAAATGTGGGTTCGACCTCTGATCCGGTGGTGGTGTGGAATGCCCACAAAGCAGTACTAAGAGGAGCTCTAATTCAAATGGGTTCCAGGGGAAAAAAAAGGAAACTTAACTGAATGGACATACTGACTAAAGACCTGAAAGACCTGAAGACTTAGAGACTCAAAACAAAGTGTCACCAACAGACCAATTATCCAACAAAATATTCTCGCTGCGTCTTGAACTCAGAACCCTCCTATTGGAGGGCCACGATAAGGCACAGAGAAAATATAAAGCCACACTGTACACTACAAGCAACAAAGCAGGCAAAGCACTGGCAGCTTATCTAAAGGGTAAAAGATCAAAGACGAAAATAACACAACTATTCCACCACACCTCCAACGAAAAACTATTAAAACCTCAGGACATAGCGGACGCTTTCAGTTTCTATTACAAAGACCTATACAATTTAAACTCGGACCCACACACACACCAACCCACTCCCAACAAAATCAAGCAATTCCTAGACCAAATTCAGCTACCCTCTCTAGATGACCAACAACTAGCGTCACTAAACGAACCTTTCACCTCATCCGAAATCCTAGAAGTAATCCATGCGTTACCCAACTCGAAAGCGCCTGGCCCCGACGGGTTCACGGGTGAATATTATAAATCATTTGGTGATATTCTGTCCCCGCATCTATGCGATGCCCTGAATTCGTCGGCATCCAGCACATATTTACCACCAGAAATGCTGGAAAGCAATTATAATTATAATCACAAAAGGCCGTCAGACCTCTGACGCTACTAGGAGGCTAATTGATATCATCCACTATGCAGAATCCACTGGAACGCCTTCTCTGCTCCTCTCACTGGACGCAGAGAAGGCGTTCGACAGGGTACACTGGAAGTATCTTGCCATGGTTCTAGAAAAATTTGGTTTTAAAGGACAAATCTTAAACGCCATAATGGCACTATACACGAATCCCTCCGCGAGAGTATACACCCAAGACGCCATATCCATACCATTTCGAATTTCAAATGGGACAAGACAGGGATGTCCCCGTCCCCTCTGATTTTTAATATGGTGATGGAACCATTGGCTGAACACATCAGAACTAATCCCAAAATCTCAGGTATCTCGATAGCAGCAAGGGAGCACAAGATCAGTCTATTTGCTGATGATGTTATTCTAATATTAGGCAACCCCAACTCATCCTTCCCAGAAGTCCAAACAATTCTGAACAAATTCAGTGAGATTTCATTATACAAAGTAAACGACACCAAGTCATCAGTTCTGCCCATAAATATTGACGCCACATCACGCATATACCTCCTAGCACAACACCCATACTCTTGGATAGAAGATGAAATCCCATACCTAGGCATTCAACTAACTAAATCCACTAAAAGCCTATTTAAAGCAAATTATCTCCCCCTGAAACAACGCCTACAACAATACCTCAGCTCACTATCCAGATATGAACTATCCTGGATGGGAAGGCTAGCAGCCTTTAAAATGATTTTCCTCCCTCAAATGCTGTACATTTTCCGTACACTTCAAATACCTATTCCAATGAGCTACTTCAAGTCCCTTCAAACCATATTATCAAGATTCCTATGGATGGGCAAGAGGCCTAGGAGCTCTCATCACATTTTGATCAAAC
>BLSH010365577.1:104721-114931 GCA_018402905.1 Glandirana rugosa
TAGGAGTCTCCAGAAGATCACTCGCCCCTGCTGCGACCAATATGAGAGTCCGAAGGGGTACCAAGAAGGGGCACGGAGGACTGGTGTGGCGGTGGGGGTTACCCTAGTAATCGCCGCCGCACCCCCGTGGCCCTCAGGGGTCCCCAGGGCCTCACGTTTCAAGATAGTTACTTTACATCAGAGATCAATCAGGGCTTCGCCAGCAACATGGTAACACAGGTGAATAAGGTAAAATACGAACATCTAGAATGTAATAATTCAACCTTACGGTAGTCTAAAAGCACTCACAACACCTCCCGATTCCAAAGTTAATGGAGTAACCAACACCCTCAGTAACGACTAAAGGTGGACGCACACACCTTCTCCCCAACTTGCTATTTTAAGTCTGGGGATTGACAAATATCCCTCCAATATTCGCCCCCTAATGCTAAATATTCTCCTGGCAGCTAGAATAAACATCACACGCAGGTGGAAATCAGCAATGACTCCCACAACCAATGAGGTAATTGAAACCTTAGCCCTCCACAACACTCACGAAAATCTGATGGCATTCCAACTTAATAATGTAAGATCTACAAGCATAAAATGGAATAAGTGGACACAATGGTACAACGACCGCTTCGGGACTAACTAGAGACTACATTTCATTGATAGAACTTTGCACTCCGGGACCCCTGGGGACTCCCGGTGCCCCCACGCCGCCGCTAATGATCCCATTGGGGGTGGCGGTGTGGTCAGGAGGCACGGGGAAGAACCATGGGGAAGCCTGAGAGTATAACCAGCGTCGTCCCCGCTCACTAGAAGACCTCTGAGGATCCTGAGTGGGGGAGCCCATATAAAATGGCAAAGTAATGTTGAACGTGTAAAGCTGTTTATCGCATCTCGATAACTTTGTATTGTTAAAATCAAAAACCTTTCAATAAACACGAATCAGGTGCCCCCACAGAGAGCCGCTTTCCATGGGGGCACCCATGTGGGGGCGCCTACGAGTCCCAATTCTGCATCCATTGACACAGACAGCAGGACTCAGCCCCGCTCCTGGCTCCCATGTCACTGAATTTGATTAACAGCAGTGGGAGCCAATGGCTCCTGCTGCTATCAATTTATCCAATGAGGACCTGAGACAGTGGCTAGAGCCGATGGGCTCGTCACTGGAACGATTGGGTTCAGGTAAGAAAAAGGGGGGGTGGTCTGGGGGGCAGCTGAAGCACAGAAGGTTTGCATTCTGTGCATTAAGGTGAAAAGCCATGAGACTTTACAACCCCTTTAAGCTCATCTTTGCGTGAATGGGTCAGCAATTACGGTCATTGGGCACCTGTATATTTCCATTTCTAAAGATCCCAGATTAGCAGAATTGTTGAAATACAAATATTTCTACATTCTGAAGCATGATCCCATTCACACTTGCAAATGTGGCTATTTGGGATTATCTGTGGAAGACCCAGCAGGGGTTCCCTATGATTAGCGGCCAATGGGAGGCCCCACTGAAAGCAATGCAAGACTAACAGCTTCCGCAGCTATTCATGGTTGATCTCAGATTATCACTCATGCAGCGATTACCTGCAAATGATCAGCCCTTGACTGTTTGCATCCAGAGCCAATCATTCTCAGGTGATCTCTGCATTGGCAAATACAGGCGATCAACTGAATAGCTTCGGTAGCTGCCAGCTTCACATTAATTTCCACAGGGATTCCCAACCACAGCTAATCACAAGAAACCCAGATGGATCTCTCAAAACGAACTGCAAATGGCCTAATTCACAAGTGCGAATGGCACCTAAATGTTATACTCAGTCAATTTTCACAGCAGTTTGTGTCTGTGAACTACTTTCTCAAGAAAAAGTTGCAATTTAGAGTTACAGCTTTATGAGAAACTGGGCTATCCTTCAACTGAAATGTGAAACTAGATGCTGGCCTCTAGCACTAGAAATAAACCAGAGAAGGAGCAGGTATGGTCAATTAAATATTTTCTGTCTAATGTGGAACATGAACCCTTTGGCAGGGAGACAATAAAAAAATGTAATCTTAAATCTTCAATGTTCCCTTTTTTTTTTACTCTCTGGCAGGATTCATAACCTGAATCTGGGATCTCCATCATGTGAACTTTTCAAGCAGGTTAGTACACAGCTTTCGAAAGCCGATCACGACTGTTCATCTGAAATTATCTGAAGGGACAAACACAAATTTTTTTCTCATACAATACCAGATTGTACATTTTTAGTTTACTAAAAGAAAGAAAATACACGGCGCTAGCAGCCACCCCTGTTGCGATATGATGTAAATATGAGTAGAAATAATATAAATTAATACATTAAATATGCTAGAAAAAAAATGTGAAAAAATATTAATAAATCACAAATTGAAACCATATAAATCAAACATTGTAATAAATCAGAAACAGACATTAGTGTCATCATGATAGTTCATAAAGCAGTGGTTCTCAACTCCGGTCCTCAGGACCCACCAACAGGCCAGATTGTAAGTATTACCTTGGGGAGATACAGACTAGAATACTGCAATCACTGAGCAGCAAATTATGTATTTCAGTTATCCTGCAAACCTGGCCTGTTAGTGGGTCCCGAGGACAGGAGTTGAGAACCTCTGTCATAAAGGATCCAAATCCCAAATTAGAAAAGGGATTAGTGCTCCATTTGTATATAAGTGCTTCAGTGCTGTAAGCCACTCCAAACGTGCTCTGTGCCACTCTCCCCCTTTCTCCTCCTACTCACCAGAAATAGATGACCCACAGCTTTTCAGTCTGGGGTCCACAAAACTTTTTCTGGTGTTATAAGACAATACCAGGGTGATGGTGCCTTTAAGAGCAGGATTCCTCCCAGGACCAGTGTATTCAATTGCCTCTATAGGCGGGGAGTTCCCTGTGAATGGGCTCTTTGGGGCCCCCAGCACTGGGCCCTGCAGACTCTGCTGTGAGGTCAGGTACAGACTGGACCAAAACTGTTGGGAGGAGAAAGGGGGAGAGTGGCACAGAGCACGTTTGGAGAGGTGTACAGCACTGAAGCACATATACAAATGGAGCACTAAGCATTTTTCTAATTTGGGATTTGGATCCTTTATGAACAACTATCATGTTGACACTAATGATTTATGGATCACATTTTAAGCACAAATGAAGTGTTTTGAATTAACTCTTTAGCAGCATATGGATTGGCTCTGATTTATTACAATGTTTGATTTATATGGTTTCTATTTGTGATTAATATTTTTTCACTTTTTTTTCTAGCATATTCAATTTATTAAATTTGATTATTTCTACTCACGTTTACATCATATCGCAACAGGGGTGGCTGCTAGCACTGTGTATTTTCTTTCTTTTAGCAATCTTTGGGAGTATCTCCTTTTTTTTGTACACTGCAGCTGCAGAAAGTATCATGAACCCTCCCCCCCTTTTTTCATTGATGCATACTATTTATGACATTGGCGTGTGTTTGTGATTAATCTATTATACACACCACTATTTCAATTTACATTTTTAGTTTAATCAGTACAGTTTTTATCCGAAAAAAATCGGAAGAGCAAGACTACGCATGTTCGGAAACAAAAGAATACAATACAATACAATACATGATATCACTTCTGAAGTTATATTCTGTCGTTTGAGAATTTTCATAAGTAACTTCTTCATTTTCATTATAGTCTAGCATGAAAAAAAAACGGCCAATCATTTTTCCTATATTCTCATTGTGTATATGAAGCTTTAAAGACAGCATGGGCCATGGCACAAATTTACAAAGCAGCCTGCTGCCTTCTCTGCTCTAAAGTGGGATTCTTTGCATTCCGAGTGTTGGCTATCCAATGATCCCTTGTATTTATTTCAGTTTTTTGGCTTGTGTTGGTCACAAGCAATTTGTAATAGGTTGTTTTCGTCAGTTAAAGTGTGATGGAGCAATTGATAGTGTTCAGATTTAGGGGAGTTAGGTCAAGGGTAGGATCAGTTCATTGGGTAATACAGTTGTCCATTTGGTGCAATCAATTATTTGTGTGTGTTTATTTTTTTTCAAAATGTTATTGGGTTTTTGCATTTATTTTTTATTTTTTGGGTGTGATAAAGGTATTTTTAGTGGGGGACTAGGGTGCAAAATTAGTTGATTCCTAACCTTTTTTTACCCAGCACAACTCGGACTTGGATGAACCTAAACAAGGTTTATGTTGATGTTTGTGGAAAGAGTAGGGCAGCAAAGGAAGTTGGCTGTAGGAACCTCACAATGCTAGACATGAATACAAAAAAAATAATTTACCTACTTATGCATTATTTTGCAGCAGTGGTTCAATGCATGCAAGCACCACAGTATACAGTAGATGTACAGTTGTATGCAAAAGTTTAGGAACCCCTAACAATTTCCATGATTGTCATTTATAGATATTTGGGTGTTTGTATCAGCAATTTCATTTTGATCTATCAAATAACTGAAGGACACAGTAATATTTCAGTAGTGAAATGAGGTTTATTGGATTAACAGAAAATGTGCAATATGCATCAAAACTAAATTAGACAGGTGCATAAATTTGGGCACCCTTGTCATTTTGTTGATTTGAATACCTGTAATTACTTAGCACTGATTAATTGGAACACACAATTGGTTTGGTGAGCTCATTAAGCATTGAACTTCATAGACAGGTACATCCAATCATGAGAAAAGGTATACAAGGTGGCCAATTGCAAGTTGTTGTTCTCTTTGACTCTCCTCTGAAGAGAGGCAAAATGGGGGCCTCAAAACAACTCTCAAATGACCTGAAAACAAAGATTGTTCTACATTATGGTTTAGGGGAAGGCTACAAAAAGTTATCGCAGAGATATAAGCTGTCAGTGTCCACTGTGAGGAACATAGTGAGGAAATGGAAGACCACAGGCACAGTTCTTGTTAAGGCCAGAAGTGGCAGGCCACATAAAATATTGGAGAGGCAAAGGCGAAGGATGGTGAAAACGATCAAAAACAGCCCACAGACCACCTCCAAAGACCTACAACATCAACTTGCTGCAGATGGTGTCACTGTGCATTGTTCAACAATTCAGCGCACTTTGCACAGGGAGAAGCTGTATGGGAGATTGATGGGAAAGAAGCCTTTTCTGCACACACGCCACAAACAGAGTCGCTAGAGGTATGCAAACTCACATTTGAACAAGCCAGCTTCATTTTGGTCATAACAAGGGGCGTTATGCATGGCGGCAAAAGAACACAGTGTTCCAAGAAAAACATTTGCTACCCACAGTAAAATTTGGTGGAGGTTCCATTATGCTGTGGGGCTGTGTGGCCAGTGCCAGTACTGGGAATTATGGATTCCACTCAATATAAGCAGATTGTTGAGAATAATGTTGAGGAATCAGTTGAAGTTACGCTGGGGCTGGATATTTCAACAAGACAATGACCCAAAACACTGCTCAAAATCTACTCAGGCAATTATGCAGAGGAACAAGTACAATGTTCTGGAATGGCCATCCCAGTCCCCAGACCTGAATATCATTGAACATCTGTGGGGTGATTTGAAGCGGGCTGTCCATGCTCGGCAACCATCAGACCTAACTGAACTGGAGATGTTTTGTAAGGCGGAATGGTCCAAAATACATTCATCCAGAATCCAGACACTCATTACAGGCTATAGGAAGCATCTACAGGCTGTTATTTCTGATAAAGGAGGCTCTACTAAATGTTGGGGTGCCCAAATTTATGCACCTGTCTAATTTTGTTTTGATGCATATTGCACATTTTCTGTTAATCCAATTAACCTCATTTCACTACTGAAATATTACTGTGTCCTTCAGTTATTTGATAGATCAAAATGAAATTGCTGATCCAAACACCCAAATATTTATAAATGACAATCATGGAAATTGTCAGGGGTTCCTAAACTTTTGCATACAACTGTATGTTCTTTAGGGAATCCTTATTTACCAACTGTAAAACAGAACAATATCCCTGAACCCTTTTTTATATAAAGCTACATGCAACCTTTAGAAAATTTTATGTAAAAGCCAGTATAAATGTCAGTGATAGTAAAAGGAACTGTAAATTAAATGGCTCCCAATGGAGACCTATTTATTCATCCTATGACTTCAGTACTTAATAAAGCGCCTATTTTTCTGTCTTAGATCCGCTGAGTTAAATTCTGTACAGTAAAATCAATTCTTGTCTATGAAATGTCAAGACCACACTACAGCAAAATCAGCAGCAGTATAAGAACCTCGGCCATTCTTTATTCTTCCACAAAAAAATGGATTGCTCAGACCATAAAGCTACAGTACACAATTTTTAAAAAAACGTACTGTTTTTTTTTACTCATAGTAAATCACACATATTGCCTGCCTGAAAACCAATGCATCTTATTTAGTAATGCATCATTTTTTCATGGACATTGTATTTATTTCAGAAGGCTAAAGGCACATATGAGATGACAATTGCCAGGAGGATCAGTGATTAGACAAGATAATAAACCTTTCCTGCTCACTACTGCCCTGGTTAGATGGTGAGGAGATGCCTGTGTGTGCCCCCTCTCTGTCTAGGCTAAACATATATGTATGTTTTAGGCAGTTTGTATTTAGGATCCTGGCAGCAGGTGCAAGTGCCTGAGAGCAGTTTGGTTAACTTCAAGTTAATAACTCAGTCTGTGCTAATGATTATTAAGTGGCTTGGCTGCTTGCAAGTAACTGATATATTTAAATTCCAACA
The DNA here is from genome assembly GCA_018402905.1 of Glandirana rugosa. Lineage (NCBI taxonomy): Eukaryota > Metazoa > Chordata > Amphibia > Anura > Ranidae > Glandirana > Glandirana rugosa. Next base: position 111,405 of record BLSH010365577.1, read on the forward strand.
GTATACTAGAAAAGTTGCAGCGCCTAGGTTATAAATTCTGAGTCAAAACAATGAATTATTTATAACCTTGGCGCTGCAACTTTTCTAGGAGTTTGAATTGACTTGCTCTCTAATACCCTGGTGCCCAACCTGTTGCCCTTTGTCACTTATTGTGCAGCCACTGGGGCTCCTGCAGACTGTGATTTAGTGCTTACTCCAACCAGTGAAGGAAAAAATATTCTTTAGACTGGCTTCTAGTTGTTAGATGGCTTAGTTCATTTTACATTCATTTTTTTTGTGCTGACCATTCCTTTTCGCTTTTTATAATGGATCTTGCAATTGTGGAAATTATTTTAAGGTGCTGTAGGGAGCACAAATATGAAAGCACTGATTTGGGAAGGGGCTGTAATAGCAGTTATCTCTAGCAGTCTTGTGTAATGCATCTCCAGTCTATGACAGTCGCTCAAAGCATGTTCCCAGTCTCCAACAACTAATTATAGCATATTAGTAGTCTCTGTCCATCTCTTGCAGCATGCCCGTTGTCTTTGGCCGTCTCCTGATGCATGGCCACAGTCTGTGAGAGCTTTACATTCACTGAAAATTATATGGGCCCCTTTGGTAAATTCAGGGGCCACACTTGGGGCCCACTCTGTCTAGTAAGTTGACCACCACTGGTTCATTAGCACTTGAAGTCACATTTTGTACAGCCACAATTTTTTTTCCAAAACATTTTTTTGTGGCTCAGATTAAAAACCGGCTTTTTGAAGTATTAGATATTATATGGCAGAGTAGTGAACTCATTCAAATGTAAAGAGTTTTACCTTATATATTTTTAAGGTTGTGCAATATTCCTAAAGTATCTCTAGTCCTTATCGAGAAATGTTAAAATTATACATATTGCCTTTACTGAAACAGCTACAACAAGCTTGGATAGATTTACTCTTTGAAAAACATTCAATAGTTTTGGAAGACACAGTTCATGCCATGGTCAGCCGTCTGCTTAGAATAAATCAGCTTTCTTTAGATGAGAAGACACCAGTGCCGCTTCTGCCTTGGAAAAACCCCAATCCTGACAGATGAAGAAAGCCGCCTGTCTCAATCTGCGAGGCTGTCAAAAACAATCCAATGGGATTGGAGTCTCTCACACGTCTGGACACTACTCTAAATGGCTGTTAAAAATAGATTTAAAGTATAATATAGACTTTAACAAGATTTACCCAGGTTGTACTTCTTGATCAGTTAATATATTTAGAAACATATTTACCTAGAGGTTACACAAATACATTGGAATAACCTTCCTAGTCCCTGTACGACATGTATAAAAGATATTAAAAGTAAGAAGTACCCAATTGCTTGCTGTTCTGATGTGACACTATATCTGTATAGATTCAGCCTGCAACACCGTTATATATAGCATCCAAAGGCAAACAGTAATGGAACAATTTTAATGATCAATGCAGAAAATTTCTAAGGGCTCTGGCAAGGGAATGTTTTCCTCTTTCCCATTGTCTTATGCATAACAGAAAAAAATGAACAGGTAAAAAATGCCTCCATTGGTATTCAATGATGCCATATATACCGACCAACCATAACTTTATGACCACCCATCTAATATGGAGTAGGTCACCCTTCTGCCACCAAAACAGCCTTGACCCGTAGAGGCATGGACTCCACTAGACCTCTGAATGTATGCCATGGTATCTGGCACCAAATCGTCAGTAGCAGATACTTTAAGCCTCTGCCTGCTTGCCTTTTTCCCATAGTATATCCTAGTGTCTTTTCTTCCCCAGGTAAGTGATGCACACGCATCTGGCCATCAACATGATGTACATGAAAACAAGATTTATCAGACTAGACCACCTTCTTCCATTGCTCCGTGGTCCAGTTATTATATTCATTTGTCCACTGTAGGTGCTTCTGGTTGTGGACACGGGTCAGCATGGGCACCCTGACAGTCTGTGGTTATGTAGCCCCATGCACAACAAACTCCTATGCACTGTATGTTCCGACACCTATCAGGACCAGCATTAACATTTTCAGCAATTTGAGCTACAGTAGTTCTTCTATTTGATCAGATTACACAGGCCAACCTAAGCTTTCAACATGCATAAATGAGCCTAGGCCGCCCTTGACTTTGTCACAGGTTCGCTGGTTTTCCTTCCTTGGGCCACTTTTTGTAGGTCCTGACCACTGCAGACAGGGCCGGTGCAAGGATTTTTGTCTACACAGGCGAAGGCACATGTTGGTGCCCCCCCCACCGTCCTACTACCACTCTCTTTCCCCTTCAGAATACAACCTCACAGCCCCATATGGCAACCCATCTACGGCTAACCACAGCCTATACAATCTGATTGTACAATACTTTTAGATTTATTAACAATTATTTAGTATAATGGCCTGCCTGATTTGAAACTCATTAAAAAAAATATGTTCAGGTTTGTCTTCATAGGACTAATTTCAGTGAGAATAAAGGAGATTGTATAGTGTATTGCTTAGCCAGCTTAACAGATTCCACTAATCCACTCTAACAATGTAGATGGATGAGCACCCCCTTCTGGGCTTTGTATTCTGACAGACAACACCACTGGCTGTCAGAAAACTGAATTGATGTGACAACTGCATTCGTTTTCTTTTTAAGGCTTATTTCCCTCAATTTTCACCTGGTGATCTGGCCAGTAACAAACCTCCTGTATTAGATTTCCCCCACTCTGGATGAAGGAGCACAGGGGGCACTTTTGAACAGCAGCATCGTCAGTCTGAGAGGAGGGAGTGTCTGATGTACTAGCAGAATTATATACACTAATAAATTGAACACAAATTCCAGCTAACACTTTATAATTAAAGAAACAATGATTCTCCTTTAGGGATAAAGGTTGTACATCAATAAAAGCTGATCATTTTAAGCACCCCTGTCAGTGGTAAATGGTCTGTCTCATCCATCTAGCTCAGTGGTTCTCAACTCCAGTCCTCGAGACCCACCAGATTTTAAGTATTACCTTAGGGAGATGCAGACTAGAACACTGCAATCACTGAGCAGCAAATTATATCACCTGTGATGCATTTCAGTTATCCTGCAAACCTGGCCTGTTAGTGGGTCCCGAGGACAGGAGTTGAGATCCACTGCTCTAACTGCTACATCTGCAGGGCAGCTGGTTCTGTGGAAAAACAGCAACTAAGACAGTCCACCAGCTGGTTAGACAAAAAAAAAACAGAATTGATTTTCCAATCCTTATCTAGAAGGTGGATGGGGGAATCCTGCCCATTGAGCGATTGTATTCTGACTGCAGGGAGATTTCCCTGCCATCAGAATACACAGATCTGCACTGCTGGCTATAGCTCATGGTGCTAAATAAGCAGAGAAAGTCCGGCAGGTTTCCATCAATCATGGAATTCCACAAGATAAAGTATGATGAGTGTCAGAAAGAAGTGTGTATGTCTCATTGTACTGCTGCACAGCAAAAGACAGCACACAAAGTAGGGTGACCACATTTCCAAACTGCCATTCAGGGACAATTTTGGCAAGGACCGGGGGGGGGGGGGGGGGGGGG
>BLSH010365577.1:120988-155352 GCA_018402905.1 Glandirana rugosa
CCTAACTAAGTATATACCCCCCTTCCACAGGACAGATCCCTTCTTGCATGAGTATAGCCCCCCCCCCTCTACACTTGTCCTTGTAGGGAAGTAGGGGAGGGAGGGGTTGGATATGTGGGGGGGAGGCTTCTCAGCAGCAACAGACCTCAGATGAGCGTGGAAAATGCAGAGTGGTGTCCCTCCTCCGGCTCCTGTGTAATGATGTATACAGCCGAGGAGGGGGAGGCGGCTTCAGTCCACTCTGCTGTATGAAGCAGGGAGGGAGGGAGACAGAAGGAGTGGAAATCACAGTGCAGGGCCAGCAGTGTCATTGGAGCTGCTGCCCCTTCTGACAGCCTCGTCCATGGTGGAGTCACTCTGGAGATCATTCGGCGCGGAGGAGGAGGAGGAAGTCCACTTTGCAAGCCGCACTTTCTTGACGTCACTGGTTGCTAGATGCTAGGCGGCTCTAGCAACCAGTTACCAGTCTCAGAAGAAGGCAGAGCGGAGCGCCTGCGCTATGGCAGGGTTTGTTCACTGACAGTTTCATTCCGGGACATTGTATTGTCCCGGAATGAAGCTGCCCGGGACAAACCTGCCAGATGCGGGATTGTCCTGGGCAATCCGGGACACGTGGTCACCCTAATACAGAGGGCTCAACACAATCCTCAGCACACAGCCTGTAGAAGGATAAAGACAATACAGGGACACGACTTCAAGGTCCGATCCCAACATACAGCAAGATAGTCCTACAGGAGACAAAGCTGGGGTCATCGTTCTGCATGCGTGTTCACCTATCCAATGCTGGGATCATTGTCACTACAGACCTGCCCCCCCCCCCCCATCAGAGCAACAAATCTCCTACACCGACACCAAAACTCTCCACCTCCTGGGCTCATCTAAGTGTAAAGAAAGCATACAGCATGTAAAAGCCTGGGCTACCTGGACAAGAAATCACCCTGCCAAGTGTGTGAAGCTCCTGGAAGAACAAAGCTGGGGAGGGAGGCAGATGAGGGAGAGAACAGATGGAAAGGGAGTTCAGCTCCCACTCATCCAAGGCTGCTATCTGATGGCTCCACACAGGGGCACCAATCATGCAGCCATAGCCCAGATGCAGCTGAAGCTGCTGTCACTTTGAATCTCCCGCCCAGCACATCCCTTTTCTCATACTGGCTGCATGCTGGGCATATAAGTGTGGGCGGGGCAGATACAGAGGGGGAGGGGCTGGAGCAGACACATCGTTTTTTCTCTTCTCCCGTTCAAGCAGGGAGAGAAGGGGAGGAGCGGCTGGCTGGGCTCAGTGAAGTGAGAGGGTCACAGACACTGCAGCCAGCCTTCCTGCCCAGGCACAATGTCCATGGAGGGGAGAGATGGGCTGGGGAGGGGGCAGCATTGAACCATACCATGCTTTCTTCTGAGGCTTCCAATGCCACTCCTGCTGGCTCCTCCTCCTCCTCCTCTCACTTAGCGAGGATCATCTCTGTACAGGAGGCGTGGCTGAGGCTGTTCCTACTCACTCAGCTCTCCCCAGCTCTGGTGTAGATGTGTGCACCTGCATTGCATCTGTGTACTTGTAGTATAAGCAACACAGGTGTGAGTGAACACTTTTCCTGTAAAATATAAGTAAATGACTTGAAATGCCTCCATAGCTACCTAAATAATAATTTTAAAAAAACATACGCCCATCATAGGATAGACAGATGTAAATTTGATGTATATAGAGTAGATACATGTCACATGCAGCAATCCACGACATGCATTTAATCTTCGGTTGATGCAGTTCCTGGCCTCTACAACCTTGTGCATAATCCCTTACTGTGAGGAATATCTGTATCATTAAAACACTTTTTAAAGAAGGTTCATCAGTGAAACAGAAATGTCTCCCTGTACGCTGTAATCATCTGTTCTGCTTACACACAATCTCTGTAACAAGAAGACAAAAGCACCAAGGCTGCTGACCATGAAGATAAGCATGCACCTTTTGTTGGCATTTGAGTGGTTTCTAAGAGACAGGCTCCCTGCACCTTTGTCACCATGAAACACACACTTGGACAGCCGTTTCCATGGCTATGCACATATATCATGAGCTTGAGCTTTCCATCCCTTCCTTCCAACTCTCTAAATTTTCCACTACCATTCAGCAGAGCTGCCTTGTGCTCAATCTGCATGAAAGGGAGACTTTAATAGACAGGCCTGCAGCATCTGCTCCTTTCACTGTCCTGCTCACACAGGTGTGAACTGAATTCTGCAAAGGATAAGGCATAGTATAATCTGTTTAATATATCTCACATGACATTAAAATGTATTGTCCAGGGAATGCAATTTAAGCATCAATAAAATCACACCCAGTAGCCGATCAGGGGTTCCCCACTTGTGACATGTGAAAATTTCCAATTAATTTCACTGGCAGTGACTACTGGCCTCATTTATCAAAGTGCCTGCCATAAAAACTGCATAGCCCAACAACAGCCAGTCCCATTCTGATTTTATTTCTACAGACTACAGTTTTGTTTTTCAAATTATCCAACTGCTTCTCCTATTAATAAAATACTATGCTGTGTGGAGTTGATGTTAATATTTATTGACAGAGGCTGCCGGTCTAATCTGTTCAATGGCATGGCTGATGTACAAATGGAACACCAAGTTCCTGTATTATATGAATAAAACTGTATTCAAGCTAAAGTGTGACCAACAATTTGATTGCTTATCTCAGATGTACCATGACATACATGAGTAATGACGTATGAGTAATGAGAAAATGTCACGATGTATCTGTGTGTGACAGCTGTTCTTTGGATTTACCCACTAAATGCCTTCCGGTAGCAGAGCTATTGCCTCCCAACCATGGTTGCACAGTGGTAACTTATTAACCTTTTTCATGGATTGATGCATATTATATGGACCAAAAAGTTAGCAGTGAGTACTTTAAAGTATCACTAAATGAGCTTAAAAAATGCAAATAATATTGCAGATAATTTACCCTATAATGGAACCGCCTAACATATTAGTCAATAATCCAAAAGCAAATATAGTATTTTTACATCACAATTCTTCTGTGCGTGGTAAAACCTTTAGTTCATCCTATTGTGGTGCGTGTGCACTTTCAAATATCCATGCATTACATGGCTGCTCAGACTATAAATCCTAGCGGCCATATTGCCTTTGCACTAAGAGAAGCAGCAAGCCAGATGGGGATGTGAATTTTGAACAGCTCATAGGCATGATTAAGTGAGATGGAGGCTGTGCATAGAAAACATGTGGGTTTAAAGCTGGTCAGATGTGGATCTGCTTGATGACATGTAGTTTAGGCGTGGGAACGAACACCTCTGGGTGACAACCATGCTCTTTTTATAGGGCTGGTGTCAACATAGGATAGGAGCCATTGACGGATCTTAGGCCTCATGCGCATAAGACGTTTAAAAAAAACGCCCTAAAAATGTCAGTAGCTTTCAGTGAATTTTTTAAGCTTTTCTGAGCGTTTTTTTTTTTTCTTTTTCAATGGATCCAAAATGTCCAAAAACGTTGGTGAGCCATGTTTTTGGGTGTTAGAGCATTTTTACAGCTGAAAAAACGTCTCTCAAAACCCACTGGTCTTGGGTTTTTTTACAGCTCAAAAACATCACTGCTCAAAACAGTTGATAACAGCCTATGTGTGCATAAACACACAGGATAACATGATTGGGAGTTTAATGACTGTAGAAAAAAATGTCTGCAGCTGAAAACAGCAGCTGTAAGAACATCAAAAAAACGCCCTGTGTGCATGAGGCTATCTTAGTATGAATTCTAGATTTCAGATGAGGGGACAAAGTTCACTGAAGGGGCTTGGAAGAACAGCAAATTTAAAGAGGTGTGCAACACTTTGGAAGCAGAATGAATACGACTTTACATACACTTTAGCTGCATCAGTAGTACATTATATAATCTGGTATATAGAACACCACACTATACATACATGTTAATATACCTATACTAAGTTTTGCAACATATTTATTTAAAAAAAAAAGAAGCCATTTGCAAGCATTTTAAGAAAAAAAAAATGAATGTGCACTCACAAAGGATAGCCAAGTCAACCATCACCAGAAACAATTAGGCAGTATATGGGATATTGCCCAAGAGATCCCATAGAACAGAAGTGACCCTTGGTGGTGCTATCACACAGAGTTTTTTCCTCCATGCAGTTGTTTCCAGAAGCAGACTTCCCTTTCCCGCCCATCCCCCACCTGAAGCAGGTTAAAAGCTAATCTAAGAATTGGGTACTGAGCTTAATGAATCAAGCATTATTATTGCATGCCTAAATTTGACTTCGTATCAGCCTATTGCAGTCACTGTGCAGCAGAGCTCAGCGTAGGAGAGGATGACGCAGTAAAAGAAGCCCATTACTTCATATGCTTACAAGCACATCAGCAGGCTGATGAGGGAAGGAGAGACAATGCCATCACCCTTCTACTTCTCCTTCAGTGTCCAGTTACAAGCTGGGGTGGGTCCATGACAGCCTGAGCACAGAGGAAGTGGGTTGAATGATGCTGGCTGTCATTCCATCAGGAGGGCATATAGTGGCAGAAAAAAAGTACTGTATGGGTCAGGTCTGAATTGAAGGGGAGTGTTGTGACAAAAACAGATTTTTATCCTTTAACAGGCTATTCATTTTTCACTGGGGTTCTGCTTTAAGAACATAAGTAATTCCTTGGCGAGCTGTGTGCCCCAAACCTGCACCAATAAAGCCTCTACTGAGGACACTATTTATGAAAACAGGCCCTTATATTTTCAATTAACAAGAACAAGTAAATATTTCTCCAAGATCTACTCCAGAAACCAACTGTCATCAACTTTAATCTCAAACGTCTTAAGGTTTAACCACTAAGCCTCCTTTTTGACTGTCTGCCAAAACACTCTATCTGGTATTGTGGACTATAAATCGGTGTCTGTTAAAACTGGTTTTTAAAATTAATTTTAAAATAACAGCATTTTCTTCTATGAAGTAGCCAAAAGCATGTAGACTAAGCTCTCTGGTGGGCAATGATTTCCATCAGAGGCGTTCTCAAAATGTAAGATTTTTATTTTCATGATGGCTCCATGTGAGCTTGGCCAAGTCACTTCCATTACATAATGTCAGAGCCCATCCTGAGTCCACATGCCATAATGTCATAATGGAGTGCCCTCCTCCAGTACTAACAATTTGTGGCTTGCAGTTGCTGCCTCATATCCTGCCGCAGCCATCTAACCCACTGATAATGTAACGCCTGCAAATCCACAGAGGAGCTGCATCATCCCAGTCTCCATTGTCAGCATCTGACCGATTCCATAAATTTGTCAGGATAGTAAAATGCATACAAATGCCAACAGTGGTCCTTGGAGATGTAATAAATAATTTTGTTGTTTGTCTTGGGAGCATAATACACATAATAGGTCAAGGAACCTTTGGGCAACATTGGCCCCGGTATGGTAACATTTGAGTTGAGAGGGCTCCAAGACTATATATTTTAGAAAATAACCTTTTTTAAACAACCAAGAGAAGCACTTCTAGATTTGTAAGGTGTCTTGTCAACTAAACATAAATTGTTTGAAATTATTTTAGATATATGCTGCAATAGGTACATCTCCTATGGAAACAGAAAAAGGAACCGATTATGACTCAGTAGGAAATGTTTAGCTATGATCAGCATAAATGGAAATAGTCTAAATTTCTACAGGTTGAGGGTAATGCTACTATTAGCTAAATAAAAAATGTAATAATATGGATCTTCTTTGTGTAGAAATTATTTTTATATAATATCCTATACAAACATATTTTCAACAGAATAATCTAGATACTGATGGTCCAATATATCTGGATTTTGCAAAAACGTGAAACATTCAACAGAAGTTGGTTGAAACCCCAAAGCCCATGCAGAATATATGTACATGAGCAATAAACTGACAGTAGGTAACTAACGCCTGTTGTCAACGGGACTCATTCTAAGTGAAGGGATACAGTGGTATGCCATAAAAACTGTTATTGGGTCTGGTTTTCTATTTTTTTTAAATCAATCATCTAGTGAATGGAATAGAAAGTAAGGTGGCCATTTCTGATGATGCTATCAAAATTATGTAGAATGCGACTATACAGCATCACTCAGTGCCAAGAGTTATATGTAAGACTAAATTAAATTTTGGGATGCATAAAAAGGGAGATAAACGCACAACGCTACTACATTCTTGCCCCTGCCTAAGCCACTTGTACAGCCATATGTTGTATCTCATCACAATTTGAGTTTAGAAATAAATGTTTATCTTGTCCCTTGAGAGGTGAAACTGGTCATATTTGGCCAATGTATATCATTTTGTCCTCCATTACCCTAAGGACCTGTGTTGGATAGGCTTTTGTTTGCGTCAGGCGGTTTAGTATTCCAATACAAGTCTATGGTGGTGCAAACCCTGCTTAAAGCAGGTGAAATGTATGTTGGAATGGGGTCAAAGCACCTGTTAATGACTTGCGAATGATTTGTGGCATATTTATAGACATTTGTCTTCTTCACCTAAATAATTATATAACTTGTATACAAGCTGTATTATATCTGGATATCATAAAAGAGAAACATACACTAATTAAAGCAGTACAAAAACAACATCCATATGATATCACTGTATGCTTTATATTGAAATTATTCTAATTTGTTTTTTTTTATGAAACCAGAGATCCCTATTGTTTTGGGCCATTCATTTAGCCAGAGCTACAAGCTGTTTATTTATTAGCTGATCTTTGACACAAATTACCGCTATGGTACATTTAATTTGAACACTTTGTACGGACTTGTCCGTTGGCTTTTGCCTTTGTTAATCTGATACCATAGATGTTATTGCAATACCTAAAACAAAAAATGTTTTCAGAACATGATGGAACTGATATCAGACATTTCACAATCTTGGTTCTCCTCTTCCCATTTAATGTCGTCTATCAAGAAGGAATACTCCACAGTAAAAATGCCAGATAGGACTACGTGCCAAGTATCATTGCTATGAAGCACACACACTAAATATTCAAAGATTTTCTTTGGACTACTCTGTAAACATATAAATAGAGATACATTTTGTTAAGATCAGTATACCTTTACCAAGTAATTACAGTCACATGCGTGGAACACTGGCAGCCTACTGCCATATACTCTGTTTAAAGTTTGCAGTAAAGTCTACACTTTCTTTTTTCCATCTTACAAATGTGATACTGTTTAAAGCGGTTGTATCCCCTAAAACGTGAATTTTACCTACAGGTAAGCCCTTTAGGAGCCATACATTTAGGGTTCTGGTCATTTGGAACCAAACGGTCTTATCCTAAACAAACAATCCTTTACCAGACACCAGAATAGTAAGTAATGAGGAACTAAACGAAACCTGCGATATCTTTGATCAGCTTAGTAGGGATACATTTAAAGTGGTTGTTAAGTCACTCTAACCTGTATACATCATCAGCACGGCCTCCTATTGCAGTGTCCCCCAATGTGTATGATTTATAAAAATGAATGCTACAAATACCTCATTTCACAGGCAAGATTGCGATCACATGACCGGAGGAGCCAAGATTCCTCTGCTGACATCAGTCAGGAGGGGAGGAGGAGAGAGCTGGCAGGTCATGTGATCGCAATCCCGGATGTGAAATGAGGTATTTGTAGCATTTATTTTTATAAATCATACACATTGGGGGACACTGCAATAGGAGGCAGTGCTGATGGTGTAAACAGGTTAGTATTATGTAAGCAGTAGGAGGGGGGAGGGGCAACAATCTCACAAGCAGAGGTGGAGGAGGGGCAGAGGGCATAGGAGCAGAGAGGAGAGCAGATAGCAGGCTGCAGATGACGGCGGCGGGTACGGAAGACTCCGGTGTCAGTTCTCAGCTGCCCTGCTCTATCGTAGTCTAAGTACAGGGGCAAGGGTATAGCCAGGCAAGATCAGCCAGGTTTTTTAGGTGTTACAGGGGGCCAAATGACACAGGACATGCACTGTGTCATATTACATGCTTTAAAGTAGCAGGATCCTTTTTTTGGGGGGGGGGGGGGTTAACGAACGCTTTAATTAAAAATACCAATCCCTTCAACCACTAGCAACACGAGTTTTCAGAATTATTATATGTACAACAGACAATTTATCGCACAAAGGACTCACATTACAAAGCCAACTAAATTTCTTAAAATCTCACTGAACAAGCTGAAAATAACTGTCACTTGTTTTGAAAAAAATATATATTATTATCCTGGAGTGTTAATCAGTTAATCAGATCAATTTAGCATAATGTGCAGTACTGTGTGGCAGCATATGTAATGCTGGATTTAAATGTCAGAATTGTGTAATATGGATGCAAGTTTTTCATTAATTAGATATCAACTCATCTTATGCTTGACCTGAGTGATGTTGGGAGAGCTGGCATGCCAGGTGTTCACAAGGGTTTGTGTCACTGCTATAAATATGTTTTTTTCATACGTCTGGAAGGCTTTTAGATTCAAGAGAGCTTCAAACACATTTTTGCATATGCTCTTCCTTAATACTGTGCTGATGAGTTGATAAACACCTATCCAAAACCTCTTAGTCCTAGGGCATTCCCACCATACAGTATGTGCATAGGAGTAACTTCAGAGTCACAGCCATGAAAGCTAATGCTCACCATCCCAGGGGGCAAATTTCACAAGTCTATGAGGCACCACAGACTTTGTATTTGGCTTCTTTAACCACTTCACCCCCGGAAGATCTTTCCCACCTTAGGACCAGAGCACCTTTTTGGGATTCGGCACTGCGTTGCTTTAGCTGACAATTGCGCAGTCCTGCAACGTTGTACCCAAACAAAATTTGTGTCCTTTTTTCCCACAAATAGAGCTTTCTTTTGGTGGTATTTGATCCCCTCTGTGTCATTTCTGATCGCTGCTATAAACAAAAAAAAGAGCGACAATTTTGCAAAAAAAAACTATATTAACTTACTTTTTGCTAAAATACAAATCCAAAAAAATATATAAAAAAACAAATGTATTCATTGGTTTTGGCCGATTTATATTCTTCCTCATATTTTTGGTAAAAAAAAAATTGCAATCGGCATTTATTGATTGGTTTGCGCAAAAGTTGCCGTGTTTACAAACCATGAGATTCATTTCTGGCGTTTTTACATTTATTTATTTATTTTTTTAGTAATAGCAGCGATCTGCGATTTTTATCGGGACTTTGATATTGAGGCGGACATGTCGGACATTTTTGACACTTTTTTGGGACCAATGACATTTATACAGCGATCAGAAATTTAAATATCCACTGATTACTGTATAAATGTCATTGGCAGTGAAGGGGTTAACCTGCAGGGGGAGATCTAGGGGTTAACTGTGTTCCCTAGGTGTGTTCTAACTGTGAGGGGGCTGGGCTACTTTGGGCATAAGAGATCTAACTGATCGCAGTGACAGGGATCAGTAAATCTCTTATGTCCCCACTGACAGAGCGGGGAACCACCGTGTTTACATAGTCGGTTCCCCATTCTTTCCCTCTGGAAGCTCACCGTGGCTCGCCAGCGGATATTGGCTCCGCCCGAGCCGCGGGCACAAGCGCGTGCTGCCGGCAGCATGTTTGTGCCCCCTAGCTGTCTGTCTGTAAATCGCCACCTATTTATGGAGTTTCGCGGAATAGAGCCACGCTGTCACCGTAAATAGGCAGCGTGCGGTCGGCAACTGGTTAAGTGAAGCATTTATTAAGCCGTCAGCCACTGTGTCCCATATCTGTAACCATTGAGATTGTTCAAGTCGGTAGCCTATATACATTTCCTAACAGGTTATGTATGAGGGAGGATGGTGGGACTCAGACCTGATGAGAGAGTCATAGATGAGGGAAACAGTACCCTTAGCTAAAAGATCATTAATGCAAACACTCTTGAAAGGGGTGAGAGACAAAGGAGTACATGTACAAAAATTCTTAATTTGTCGATAACAGAATAACTGTTAAGCAAGGGCTTTGTAGGATAACTGAATGGAGGCAAAGTCCTTCACTCCACTAAAATTGTTTCAATCACATGCCCTATACAAGCCTTTTTTATTCCAGCATAAGAAATGTAAGGTTCATCACAGTCAAGGAAAAAGGACAGATTGTGAGTGAAAGTCATGAGCAGAGTACGAGGAATAGCAGTTTTTCAGAGTACTTGACACTGGCCTACATCCTAAGGTAATGTTTAAAAATGGGGTTATTAATGTGTTTCGCCTATCGGGGGGTATCCACAGGATGGTAATAATTGCTTTTGGGGAAACTAATATGCTTAACCCACGATACAGCAAAACCTGCGTGATATGCAGTGAGGGGAGCTAGTTGGGCTGCTTAAAGGTAATGTATAATATTTGGGATGGATATCCCCACCTCTGCTGTTGGATTGGAACAATTTATTGGAATTTATTTTTGTTTTTTGATAGCCTGGGTCTGGAATCACTCCATATACATTTCAGGAAGGCTCACTGGAGCAATCTTAGGACAGGTGGTCTATACATGTGGGGAGTATCCTGAAAGGATAAAGTATTTGGGGGAAGAGATTCATTTTATGGCTGAATATTTGGTACTTCCAGGCCTCCAAGGTTCATTATATGTTTGCAAAGTTTGAAGCATAAAGAGTGTCACATGAGGCATGAATATACCCAGATATGGTAAGTGAGAAATGTCCTAGCAATATGGAAAGATTGCCATCAGCTGTGAGTAGGTAGTGAGGAATTCAATAACTATTTCAGGTCAGGGCAGTAATACATCTTCAGCCTTAAAGCGGAGTTCCACCCAAAAATGTCACTTCTGCTTTAAGCACTCCTTGCCCCCTTACATGCCACGTTTGGCATGTAAATTTTTTGGGGGGGGGGGTGTGTCCCCAGGTTTCAGAGGGACTTCCTGTCCCTCTTCCACCTTCCGCCTCTGGGCCGCCTAGGCGGCTCCTCCTCTCCTCCTAGGGGGCCCGTCCCTCCTGGCAATCTTCTGGGACACGTCACAGGTCCCAGAAGATTGCATGGCCACTAGGAATGCGCAGCGCGACTCGCGCATGTGCAGTGGGAGCCCGGCCGTGATGAAGCCGGGCCGGGTGCCCACACTAGGAATGGCGGGGCCTTCGGGAGGAGGGGGGAGACGAGCGAGGCTTCGGGCGCAGCCATCGCTGGACCGGGAGACAGGTAGGTTGCTGTTAATTAAAAGTCAGCAGCTACACTTTTTGTAGCTGCTGACTTTTAATAAACAAAAAAACGAGTGGAACTCCGCTTTAGATACCTCCCTGCCAACACAGAGTTAATGGTAAACTACCCATATTGCTTGGAGCTTTCTCACCCTATCTTGGTATTTTCCTTACTGCCTCATTGTGACACTCTTTATGATTCAAAATATATTTCTTTAAACTACATACTTCAAACATATTATGATGCATGACAACAACCTTGGAGTCCTGGAAAATGTACCAAATATTCAGCCTTTTACTGAATTGCCAAGTATTCTGTACTTTGTGTCATCAACAGTAATATAAGGCTAAATATTTGGTAATTTTTGCAGGACTCCAAGGTTGTTGTCTTGCATCATAACACATTTGTATAGTTGAAGCATAAAGAATGTCACATGAGGCCGTGAGGAAAACATCCAGATAGGGTAAGTTATTATTATGCAGGATTTATATAGCGCCAACAGTTTGCTCAGCGCTTTACAACATGAGGGCCGACAGTACAGTTACACTACAATTCAATACAGGAGGAATCAGAGGGCCCTGCTCGTTAGAGCTTACAATCTAGAAGGGAAGGTCAAGTGAAACAAAAAGGTAATAATTGTGGGGGGAGGAACTGATGAAGAAAATGAAAATGTAGCTAGGTGTGGGTAGAATAAGCTTCGTTGAAGAGGAAGGTTTTCAGGGATCGTCTAAAAGCTAATAGATTAGGAGATAATCAGACAGCTTGGGGCAAGGAGTTCCATAGGACTGGAGAGGCTCTGGAAAAGTCCTGGAGGCGAGCAAAGGAGGAGGTGACGAGGGAACTAGAGAGCAGGAGGTCTTGAGAGGAACGAAGAGAATGATTGAGATTTTGAGACTAGGCTGGTGATGTAGCTAGGGGCTAAATTGTGGATGGCTTAGTAAGTTGGTGTATTTTGAATTTAATTTGTTGGGTAAGTGGGAGGGATTGACAGAGATGAGTAGCAGACACAGAGCGATTGATAAGATGGATGAGTCTGGCAGCAGTTAGCATTTTCTCAGCAATATGGGTAGTTTTCCATTAGCTCTGAGTATGTAGGGATATATTTAAAGTTTTTGATTTATTATGGTTGACCTGGAGTACAGAATAATTGATATGTCACACACATATGGCCATACACTGTTTGTTTTTATCATTCAACCAGCAGGCCAAATGAAAACAAAAAAAGGGCAGATTCCTCCATCCACACAAACTAGGTGGATGGAGGAATTGTCCCTGCGGTGGCACCTGCAGCTGTTGGAATGCACTGATCATTGGCTGCAGCTGATGATCGATACATTTTTTCCAGCGTATCTCTCTTTTAAAGCGGTAGTAAACCCATGCATTTAACAGGTTAAAAACCAGTCACATTTCCGGCATGTGCCGAAAATGTAACACTCCCATTGGTTGTGCTCTAAACCATACTGTCAAACCATCCAATGGCTGGTGTCATAGCTGATCACATGTGCAGCATCATGGCAGTTGTAGATTAAACAGAGGCCAAGATGGCAGCTTCCTTGGCTGAAAATGATAGGAGGGTTTACTACCACTTTAAGGAAGTTGAACATGGCCACACACAGGTCGAAATTCCTCTGGTCCCTGTTGAACCAACTACATTTCGATCACTGTATGGCCAGCTTTAGGTAGGTTAGGAAGTGATATTAGAGGGTTCAGAGGAAATAGGATGATCCAGTTAGCAAACTGAACTCTAAAGAAATCCAAAAGCCGGCCACCATAAGATCTTGTATATTCATGTTCAACTTAATGGAAAGTGCAAGGGTCTCAATCACTAGGAAAAACAGCAAAGGGGAAGGAGGATAGCCCTGCTATGTGCCTCTTATTATTGGAAATTGTGAGGGGTGTAATTAAATCTCACATCTGAATAAAGGCTTTTGGATTTTTTAAACTGGGCCGACACCCATTTCTGAAAATTGGGGCCAAATCCCCACCTCTGTAGAAGACACATGATGTATGGCTAACGCATTGTGTCAACGTTTCCTGATATTCAGCAATGATAACATGCCCAACTAGACTTAGCCAGATGATGGGTAAGGTGTATAAAGAGCCAATTGTTGTTCCCTGCTTGGTGATGTGGCAAAAACCTAATTGTTCCTTCCCTATAAATGTGTGGATATCCTCACTGCAGCAATGTGATAGAACTTTAGCAAGCAATTTAACACCTATATTCAGTAGGGAGATGGGCCTGTAGTTAACCCAGGATGTATGGTCCATATTTGGTTTTAGCAACACACAAATGCCAGATGTTAGTGTGTTGCTGCCCATGGTGTCATCACATAGAATTTGGTTTGGAAGTCTTATGAGGTGGAGTATCATGATGTGCTAAACAGTTTATATTAAGTAGCAGTGATCCAGGACCCCTTATAGCAGGAATATGAATGTTTCATATAGCACTTGCTACTACCTGAGGCTAAATATTAAAATTAAAAAATAGTAGATTACTGAATTTTAAACATTGTAGATAGATCACTTAGAAGAGAGTAATTGAGGGACAATCTTCAGCCTTTGAGTCTGTTATTTATAGAGGTGAGAATGAGCTCAACTCCATTGTTGACAGACCAAGGTATTGGGAGAATCTTGCATGAATAAGCTTGAGGAAAAACATAGCATGGTATAAATATACAGTATGATCTGTTCTTGGCCAAGTATTGTGTGAAAAAGAATAGTGTGTGTATGCTTGCCTTCTGAGATAAAACTGCCTCCGGCTATCTACCAAGGAATGTTGCGCAAGTCAATTTTGCAAAAGAGCTGATTCGACACACTGTCCAATTTTCTGTCGATTTTTTTCCTTCAGATTTACCAAAACCATATAATATGAGGTCAAAACGTTTCAATTTGTATTCTGTTTTCTGGACATATTTCTAAATGCATAGGCATAGGGGCTGGACACCCAGTCATGGCTACTCAGGACTGACTGAGGAGCTTGCAATGTGGGCATGGTTTTGGTAAATCTGAAGGAAATCTGACAACAAAAGTTAGTGTGTATGGGGTCTAATGAGGTCTCAGAGAAGTGAATTTCTTGGAAACAGAGGATATAAATACATTTTGAGTGAAAATAAATTAAAGCCGTGGTGCATGTATTGGGGGCATTAAGTCCCTGGACTTTCAGACTAATTGACACAGGGCTAATTAAAAGGGTTTGCTAATGTGTGGGTCTAGTGGGAGGGTAAGGGCCTAGGACGAGTCGGGTCTAGGGGATAGAGAAGAGAAAGGGTGTGAATAAATAATAGATTAAACAGCAATGTTAAATCTAGACAAAGTGTTCCAATGGGGTAAAATAAGGCATTATTGGCAGCAGCATATATCCACCATTAATCATTAAAGTGAGGCAGGGGGTAAGCAATGATAAGCCTCCAATATTATGAATTTGTTGGCTTCCCCAAGAAACTGAGCGCAAAATGTTGCAGCCTGAAACTATGATATCCATGAATATAATGGAAATATCACATCATGTGGTTCAATTTAATATATAAGTGACATAATATAGTGGACTCTAAGACAGTAGCAAAGGGGATAGACTATGCAGCTTAATGACATTGGTGATCTCAAGGACTATGTTTTAATTATACAATCAAACCGACAAAACATTGAAAAAAGTATACCTGAATTGTTTACACTGTCCAGCTCTACCTGCCAGAGGGTCAGAGACTCAAAGGTAAAAGTCTATATTTTGTGAAGGGTTTTATATACAGTATCTGAAGGAATATAAGATTGATTGTCATCAAATGTTAAGCCTTGTCAACAATTTGCAGAGAAGCAATAGGAGCCTGCAACAGGCAAGTTTGGACAGCAAAATCTGTAAAACATCTTAAGGTTTATTGTCAAAGAAAAAGTGAACCTCTGAAATGATTTGAAATATTGAATCATATGTGAAGAGGTAGGAAGGTAAGGTAAAAAAGTTGTTTCATGGTTGCCTTGGATACATGTGCCCGCAGAAGGGGCATAAGATAATTGCACACTTAGATAAACCATGTCAACGCTGACACATACAAACAGTGCCATCATCCCTGCCATTAAGTGGCAGGAGGAGCAAAATGTCTAATGAGGGAACGCATAAGTGGGCCCAAAAAACACCAATTTAGATGCAAAGCTGGGGTAACAAAAGCCCAACGGTGTTACCCCCAATAATGAGCATACAGGTTCTAAATAAAATCCATCATATCTAAGGTACATAGGTATACACTGACATAAATCAAGCAATATGGACATTATCATTAAATAAAACTGGATGGAAAGGAGGGACGATTTCTGTATGAACTAAGACATGCTGTAAATTTCCTCTGCAATTTATTGCATACTCTATATTGTTCAACTAACATGTTTTAGCAACGGGCACTTTAGTGCGTGCTAGTTAAATACACTACTACAGTTTGTCATTGTGTCAACACAGTAGATGTTTTGATTATCCTGACCATTGTAAATCCCTATCTCACATAAACCTACTGAGTTTGTACTGCTTGGACGTCATCTTCCTGCAAGAGAATAAATAGAGATGGTTTACACTAAACATGAGTTGAGAAAGAATTATCTAACACTGATCAACATACCAGGAACACAGCGATGAAGCCTAATGGGAAAAAAGATTCTGCTTCACATTGGGTTTTACGCTTAGTTTTAAATTATATATTTATCTTAACCACTTCAGCCCCGGAAGAATTTTGCACTTTAGGACCAGAGCACTTTTTGCGATTCGGCACTGCGTTGCTTTAACTGACAATTGCGCGGTCGTGCGACGTTGTACCCAAACAAAATTTGTGTCCTTTTTTTCCCACAAATAGAGCTTTCTTTTGGTGGTATTTGATCGCCTCTGCGTCATTTCTTATCGCCGCTATAAACAAAAGAAGAGCGACCATTTTGCAAAAAAACCCAAATTTCTTACTTTTTGCTAAAATTCAAATCAAAACAAAAAAATATAAAAAAACTTTTTTTTTCACCGTTTTTGGCCGATTTATATAATTCCTCATATTTGCGATTAAAAAAAAAAAAATCGCAATTGGTGTTTATTGATTGGTTTGCGCAAAAGTGGCCGCGTTTACGGATGATGAGAATTCATTTCTGGGGTTTTTATTATTTTTTATTTTTTTACTAGTAATGGCGGCGACCTGCGATTTTTAGCGGTAATGCGATATTGGGGGGGACATGTCGGAACATTTTGACACTTTTTTGGGACCAATGACATTTATTCAGCGATCAGAAATTTAAATGTCCACTGATTACTGTATAAATGTCATTGGCAGTGAAGGGATTAACCTGCAGGGTGTAGTGAAGGGGTTAAGTGTGTTCCCTGGGTGTGTTCTTACTGTGGGGGGGTTGGGCTAACATGGGCATGAGAGACCTAACTGATCCCAGTGACAGGGATCAGTAGATCTCTCATGCCCCACTGACAGGGTTCTTTTCCCTGTAGCCGCTCATCGCGGCTCGCCGGCGGACATCGGGTCCGCCCGAGCCGCGGGCACACTCCCCAGGAGTGCGGCGGGTGCGCGCGCGCGTGCCCTGGTAGCCAAATGCGAATCGCCGCTTATTTACGGCGATTCGCGCAGGGCTCCCCGACTGCCGCCGTGAAAACACGGCGCGCGGTCTGGAACCGGTTAAAGGACAGTAAAAGGTAATGGATGAATAAAACATTTGTTAGCACCCATTGAAGACAGTGGTTTTTATGAGAAGGAATACATGGGTGTCTACCTTCTGAGCTTGGGTAGGCTATCACTAAGACCCCATACACACTATCAGATTTTCTGTAGATTTTTGTCTTCAGATTTACCAAAACTATGTAGTGCAAGGGCCTGCCCGATTACATACAAATTAAAACTCCTAAGGTTTGACCTCATATGGTTTTGGTAAATCTGAAGACAGAAATCTACAGAAAATCTAATAGTGTGCATGGGTAGGGTCCTTTCATGTGAGTGTTCCGTTTTTCATCAGTTCAGTCATGTTTTTACAAAGAAAAAATTGATCGGTTTACATCAGTTTCTTATCATTTTCTTATAAGGTTCTCATCAGGTTCTTATCAGTTTTATATCAGCTGTACATCAGGTTTTTTTACATCCACTACTAATGCAAAAACTGATGCAAAACGGACCACTTGTTTGTTTACATCCGTTTTTCGTCAGTTCCATTTTTTTAACGGAAGAAAAATAGGGCTTGTTGATGGAAGCGGACATAAATAGATAATCATCTATTTACATCCATTTTTCCATTAAAATACATTGAACGGAATGCCCGTGTGAAAGGGGCCTTAGTGTATTTTCATGTCAGCCACTGGTTCAAATTAAGAATTGCAGCACAGGCACACTCCAAACTGCCACCTGGAGGATTTAAAGTGAGCTCCGTGCACTGAGCCAGTGCCTTAGTAAAATTCTGCTTGTCTTTGCTTATACTTTGAAATGCTGTTCTCCATATTCATTTTTTTTCTATTCAGGTAGCAACTCTTTATTGTCTGGTTACTTACATTTGACCAATGTTTGCCTCAATTGTCTGTTTATGTGTCATAACTCTCTCTGGACACCCCTAAGGCCTTTTTTGCAGACATTGAGTTTCCCTTAAGATTTAGTACCTCACTGCATTGTCTGTTAATTTGTCGGCTTTTGTTAGTTCTGCAGACCCTAGAACAGCAACCCGGAAGCACAATCTAAACCCCATGGAAACTGTTGACTTTTTCAACATATTTGTACAGGTAAACATTAGACCCTGATTTAAATGGTGATGTAGATTTAAAAATGACATAAAATTGCCTTGTATTTATTTTCATGATCTGAGTCAGGGGTCTCCAAACTGCAGCCCCAGGGCCAGATGTGGCCCTTTAATAGCCTTTATCTGGCCCTTGGGGCACTATTCCTCCCTCTGACACCAACAAAGGGGCACGATTTCTTCCACTGATACCAACCGTGGGATACTATTCCTCCTACTAATAGTGGCATTACTCCTCCTACTGACCAGCAACCTTGAGGCCATATTTATTCCCACTGATGCTGGGCCTGGGACATTTCCTGCCCCCGCTGGCCAGAATCCGGCCCTCCTAAAGTCTTAAGGATAATAAACAGGCCCTTTGCTTAAACGTTTGGAGACCCCTGATCTAAGTAATTGAAATTGTGGATATGTCATATGGAAAAGGAGTATGCCCCTACATTTAAAACCATTCCATGAAACAGGAAACCAGTGTTCCATATGAGGTGCCAGGAAATAGAACCTTAGACATCCAGGGTCTAGTGTTTTTGATGTGTGGTGCCCTCATGACAACACAAGTAAGGCTCCATGCACACTGGCTTAAAAATCTTTGCTTCTACCGGAGTTTTGAGTTTTGCCCACAGAAGCAGCTCAATATTATCCTATGTGTCAATGCACATTAGGACAATTACATAGATATTTTGAGCACAATATTTAGAGGAAGGGAAAAAAACCCTTCTGGTTTGCGTCTCTGATTGGAGCTTTCTGGCAGAAAAAAATGCAAAACTCGCCTAAACTTTGTACAAAAAAGCTTTATAGGAGCATTTTTTCTGCCAAGGGAACTGGCATTTTTTTTAAGCCCAGTGTGCATGGAGTTTAGGACCTTCAGAAAAAAGGTTGTGAATGCCTTTAAGCCTGGCAAGGGATTTTAAAAAAAGTCATATCAATTTGAAATCAATAATTTCACTGTAAGGAAAATATTCTACAAGTGGTGAGGAAAATAATCTACAACTGCTAATTTGTCCTGAATGAAAGGTCTCTTAAGAAAAAGCATTTGCTGTTCTAAAAGAACATTTGCACAAAATTACAGTTTGCCATTGCACAAATAGGCAAAGACCAGGCATTCTGGAACACTGTACTGAAGACTGCTCAATTATCAAGATCACATTGTTTAAACACAGGTTCAGGGACCTGTCACCTGCAAAACAAAAACAATAGAACAGGGAAAGAACTATTAAAAACGAAATTACAAAAGCTATGAAGCATGGGGTGTAAATTACATTGTTTGCGGTTGCTTTGCTGCTTTAGGGTCAATGCATCATGCAGTCAATGAGTTAACTATAAGTTCTCTATTGTATCAAAATGTCATGGTCAGGGGTCATTCTCAGAGACCAGTAGGTATAGCAGTGGAGAGACTCCCACTGACCAGCAGGATAGGTACCCGCAGATACCTACAGGCATCTGGTGCAGGATCTAACTACTAACCGGCATTCACCAGAACCCCTGATGGTGGAGATGGGTTTTTCTGCATGTTAGAGGCGACCAGGTCGCAATCTTTAGGATCGCCTCACCAGGAGGTGAGCAAGCTGGGGTCCAGTAGCAGATATAGCAGGTAGGGATCAAACAGAAGCATAGTCAGTAAACAAGACAAAGGTTGGTAACAAGTGTTTGCAGGTTGGGACCAAGCAGAACTTAGTTGAGGAACAATTCAAAGGTTGGTAACGAGTGGTACCGAAGATAAAGATAGCATCAGGAGTGACAAGAACAAGATATTGGCTGGAGGGCGCAAAATAAGCTGAAAGTGCACAGAGCTGGTAGAGAGAGGGGCTAAAAGGCCAAGTTTAAGGGCAAGGACTGATGTGATTGTACAGTATATAGGGTGCTGTGTAAAACTGTCAGCACTACATAAATACCTATAGTAAATAAGAAAAAAAAATTAGATGGAATTTTACATGGAGAAGTGGCCATTCTCTAACATTGACCGTGAAGCTTTTGATGAGGCAGTATACAAAATGCTCAGGAGAAGTAACTAAAGGGACGATACCAACTTTTGATTCAAAGGGCGTACTTACTTTTTCCACAAAACACCAGTTTGTCTATCTTTTTTTTTTTGGTTTTTTTTAAATAAATAATTGAAAGGGCATTTTTTGTTATTTAAGTACATCTCCAATAAGTTGGGATGCTGTGTAAAATCTACATAAAAACAGAATACAATGGTTTGCAAATTCATTTTGAAATTGATTGCAGCAACACATCTCAAAAAAGTTGGGACGGGGTAACAAAAAGCTTGCAAAGTACAACCCCAATTCCAAAAAGTTGGGAGAGGGCCATGTTTACCATGGCGTAGCATCCCCTCTTCTATTAACATCACTCTGTAAATGTCTGGGAACTGGGGAGACCAGTTGCTGGAGTTTGGGAGAGGAATGTTGTCCTAATCTTGACTGATATAGGATTCTAACTGCTTAATAGTCCTGGGCCTTCTTTATTGTATTTTTCGTTTCAAGATGCATCAAATGCTTTCAATTGATAAAGGGTGGTAAGCACCCAAAATCTTATACTAAAAAACATGATGTTGTCATGGATGCAGTATGCAGTTTAGCATTGCCTTGCTGAAATATGCATCATGAAAAAGATGTCACCTGGATGGAAGTATTTACACACACACAAAATGATATACATACACACAAACACTCAATAGATACAATGAAACTGACCGTATCAGTGTGATTAGGCCCTAAAGCAGAAGTTGGCAAAGGCAAAAGCCTACTAATCAAATCTGCAACTCCCATCTAATTATGATAGATATGGCTCACCTAATAAACTGCTACATTTGTCTTTACAAAAGCCAACACAGCACTGGAGCTGTCTGTTTTCCTCTATCAGCAAATTCACTACATCGTGTCTTCCTGCATGCAAGTCATTTTTTATTTGGCTCATAACTCCCCCTTGACTGCATAAATAAAGCAGTAGTAGTTTGCCTGCTTGCAAAACATTGCAGCAAAATATTTAGGTTTCATTCATTGAGCGACAGAGGATTCCTAGTCAACTGAATTATGCTGCCACCTACATGAAGATTTTGACACTGTGTGACGTACCTGGTGCTCGAGTCTGACTTATGCAGGGGACAACCTCTCTTATGGCCCTTGTTCGCGAACCCCTGATAGTGTAGACAGGGAGCTCGGGAGCACAGGGGGGCACGAGGGCTGGACTTGGTCGCTGGTGGTGGGTGCAGGTCCGCTGAAGCTCAAGCTTGGCAGAAGAGTAGTGGTACAGTCCGGGTCGGCAACGTGCTGGCAAAGCCGTACAGAAGGATGAGACAGGCGGATGGTCGGGGTGCAGGCAGGGCCGGCAACGTGCGGGCAGCAGAAGTACACGGGATCAGGCAGGAGAGGGGTCGTAGACAAGCCAGATGTCGGGGCAGGCAGAAAGCAAACAAAGTCCAAAGATAGCCGGGGTCACAGATGCAGGAAGTCACATCAGAGCAGACACGGGGACACAGGTCACGGTGACGCTGTAGAACGGACAGCACTTGCTACAGGAAGCACACTGTTTAAATAGAGCTGCCCGGCACCGCCTCCTCCGGGAGCGTGAAGAAACAACAACAAAGTGCAAACAAATCCTCAGCACAGTCTTCTAACACACTGGTAGACAAGCCGTAACTAGCTGCTATAACCCCTCCCACTCCAAGCATGGTATCAGGATCAGCGTATTCTTAGCATTGGCTTTGGAGACCTTGCTGGACTGGATGAGTGTGATGCTAGCCTGAAATGTGACCTTTGGGCACTGGGTTTCCTGGCCTGAGTGTACTGTGTTAGCTGCCACAGAACGCTTTTTAGGTCCAAAACCATGACACAGCCTCTGTTGTGACCCAGTCTCTCAAGACTCCATTCATGAGTAGGCTGAGCATCGTAAACGAATGCGTAAGACCACTGGGTGCTATTATTACCCCTATCTTTTTCCATTGCTTTATTATAGAAATCGTTCATGTTGAGGGACTGAGCGATGGTTGCTGTAATACCTTATGTAGAGTGTTGCATGTGTACACTCAGTGGTCTACTCCTCACCATTCAGTGTGAGGTAACACTTTCTCGAAACTGCATCTTTCGCAGGTCATATTGGAAACCTCCTCAGTTGTCTCTGCTGCCTGTCTACAGTGGTGTGGTCACCTCCAGCCATCTAAACCTCTCCTGCTACCTCTATAGCCAGTTTGTGAGCCGTACAAGAATTTACGTATGGTTAGTAACCTCTTCACTTTCGACATGAGACAAGCATGCAAAAAAAAAAAAAAGGATGTTCAGTCGTCCGAAAATCTAAGCGTGTGTACGAGGCTTTCGAGTTTTGTTTTCCCTGCTCATTTGGACTGTCTTTGGACAGTCTCTGAACCCGGTTTACTTGTTGTAAAATACATTTCTTGAGTGGATCTATGATCTTACATGGTTACATAGTTAATCTGGTTGAAACAAAGACACAAATCCATCCAGTTCAACCAACAGAAAAAAAACAAACATACACACAAATAGAAAACTATATATATGAAATCCTATATACCCACATTTGATCCAGAGGAAGAATATTCCCTGGATCAACTTTACCTATAAATATTAGTATTTAATTATATTTTTTTTGTTTGTTTGTCAGTGTCCAAATCCTCCTGTAGGAAGCATTAGGCCTCATGCACACAGGACATTTTTGGACATTTTTACAGCAGCTGTTTTTAGCTTTCAGACGTTTTTTCTTACAGTCAATAAACTCCCCATCATGTTATCCTATGTGTTCATGCACACATAGGCTATTTGCTGTTTTTGGCTGGGGCGTTTTTGAGCTGTGAAAAAAACTCCAAGACTAGTAGGTCTTGAAAGATGTTTTTCAGCTGTTAAAACGATCAAATGCTCAAAAACACTGCTCAAAAATGTTTTTGCTTGTTTTTGATCCATTGAAAAAAAGAACGCTCAAAAACACTACTGCTGAAAAACGCCAGTGCAAGAACGCTGAAAACTCACTACAAAGCTACTGACCTTTATAGAACGTTTTTTTAACGTCCTGTGTGCATGAGACCTTATAATTAAATTCTGAATCCCGTGTCCCTCAATGAACTCCAAAAAATAGATTTTACAATTAATACAAAAATACAAGGTCTTTAAATTTGGGAGTTGCTGTAATGCATTATATGCTTTGAAAAAGTTAAGTAAACCAAACAGAACAAAAATGTGATATTTTTATTTGCAGGTCCTTAAATGTGCGGGCGGCACTAGTTTTCTTTTTCTGGCTTATTTTCATCTGATCTGCCAGTAACACACTTCCTGTACTAGGCTGGCACCACTCGCTCACTGTACTCTATAGAGGAGCAACCTTGTTACCCAAGATTACACAGAAAGTATGTTGGGACCACAAAGCGCTCCCCCTCTCTGCATCTCCATAGCATAAATGAAGGTGTTCTATGGTTCACATATGTGAACTGGGCAGAGCTAATACACTGTTTGAGATAATACTGCAGAGTTCCCTGGGAAGCACTAGATTCCTAGCAGGGCCAACAGGGATCTTGTGCACTCATCAAATAGATAATAAAGTGTGTTTAAAACATATACGTAGGAGCTCACAAAAAGAGCACATAAGATTAGTTTATTATGCTATAGGTGTGCGCAACCTATTGCATTAGGGTGTGCACCACAAAGCGCAAACAAACATGAGTGTGTGTGTATATATGTCAGAAGGGCAGAGGACGGTGTCAGTAGGGCAGAGATGGGCGTCAGTAGTTTATATTTTTTTTATTTTATTTGTTTTTTACAATTTTGTTTTTTTTTAATTATTTTTTACAATATTATATTATTTTTTTACAATTTATTTATTTTAGGAGCCCTGTTGGGGGGCTTTGGTGAAATATCAGGGGTCTAAACAAACCCCTGATGTCTCACTTTTGAGACAGAGAAAGAGACTGAGGACAGAGATTCCCAGTCCCTTTCTCTGCAGCCAGGCAGCAGGGAGAATCTGCACAGTACAGGGTGATTAGGGAGTGCCCGGGCACACCTGCCACCCTATGTGCGCACGCCTATGGATTATGCGTTTACATACACTGAACTCTTTTTTAGTTTGCTGCTTAAAAACATTTAACAAAGAATTCATGTCGCAAAATACACTTTAATTTTATAATCGATATAAAGTTTCTGCTAACCTTCTCCATCAACAACTTCCTAGATTCCCTGCATGCTTTGCAGCTTCTCCTATGCTTGCTCCTTTGGTTGACTTTCAGTTTCCGAGGACTACAGAGCCTTTGGTTGTGATTCTTGCACTGACCCAATCTCCTAAAACTCCTGCTCTCAGCACCTCTGTTCTTCAGGAGGCAAACTCTGAAAAATGTGTGACACAGCAAGTGTATATTCACAGGGCATAGTGAATATGTGTCACTGAATTCAAAGAAGTATATGTGTGATTCTTCTTTTCTAAAAAGTATGCTTTCAAACTTCACGATTTTCAGATTATCAGTAGGCTAGAAATACTAAACACATTTGGTTTATTACAGATGCTGAAAACAAAGCATGACATTTGGTTTCTAGCCTTTCAGAGTTGAGGGGTGCATGAGCAGAGACAACCACACAAAGCTGTCTTTACCAGGAGGTGACATTTTAGTTCACCTTGAAATACGCCCTTAAATTGTCACAGTGAGCCAGTGGAAAGAGACAAAGTTGGTCCATTTGACCACAAAATAAGAATTCTAGATTCCCCCTGGTAACAATATGTAAGTTTTCTTGTGCAATATGTCTGACATTTTTACTGCTAACATTCCAGTCAATAAAATCTTCAGAGTTGTTTATGTGTAACTGGAACATTAAAATGCAGGCAAATCATAACCAGGAAAGGATAATGTTGGATATGTCTGGCTGCAGATGTTTCCATACTGAAATCTGCATAGCTGCTTGCTAATGACCTGCTATTTCAGCTGTTACAGTGTCCACAGACAGCTTTCTAGGCCGATTCTTCATTTTTCTAGTGCCACTATTTTGTGTTCACTATAACACCTATATTGTTCATGGTCAGAAACCAGCAGCATAGTTCACCACAATAATAGCAAACTCCTACTGTGGCACACTATTGCTTCTGTCCTGTAAATCTCACGTTGATTGCTCATCCGTGCAGCCACTAAGGCTGCATTCACACAGGGGCGACCCGACTTCGACGCGACTTTGGCAATTTCAGCGCGACTTCCAGGGACTTGAGGCGACTTTACAACACGACTTTTTCCAGGCGACTTTGCCTTGACCAATCAGAAAAGGGAGGGAGGGGGTTGCCTAAAAATAAATTCTATTCTTTTCACTACAAAGTCGCTTTTATTTAGATGGGGGATCCGACTTGGAGGCGACTTCTATTCAATTCTATGGGCACAAGTCGGATAGAAGTCGCCTAGAAGTAGTACAAGAACCTTTCCTGAAGTCGTTCCGACTTCAGTAGTGTACATTAAGACGGCTCCCATTCATTTCAATGGGATTTCAGATGTCAAGCGACCTGGGGCAACTTGAGGCTACCCAAGTCGGAGCGACAGTCGCCCCTGTGTGAATGGTGCCTGAATAGCTGTTTCAATAAGCACAATTAACATGAGTCGTGTCTATTCTAAAGACAAAACAAGCAATTAATGCAAGGCGAGAGAGATCAATTCTGTATGAAGCATTGCCAGGATATACTTTAACCACTTCAGCCTCGGAAGGATTTCCAGCTTTAGGACCGGAGCCCTTTTTGCGATTTGGCATTGCGTTGCTTTAACTGAAAATTGCGCAGTTGTGCGACGTTGTACCCAAATGAAATTTGCATCCTTTTTTTCCCACAAATAGAGCTTTCTTTTTGGTGGTATTTGATCCCCTCTGCGTCATTTCTGATTGCCGCTATAAACAAAAGAAGAGCGACAATTTTGCAAAAAAAACCCAAATTTCTTACTTTTTGCTAGAATACAAATCCAAAAAAATATATATATAAAAACATTTTTTTTTCACCGTTTTTGGCCGATTTATGTTCTTCCTCATATTTGCGATAAAAAAAATCGCAATCGGTGTTTATTGATTGGTTTGCGCAAAAGTGGTCGCGTTTACGGATGATGAGAATTCATTTTTGTTTTTTGTTTTTTACTAGTAATGGCGGCGATCTGCGATTTTTAGCGGTACTGCGATATTTCAGCGGACATGTCGGACTATTTTGACACTTTTTTGGGACCATTGGCATTTATTCAGCGATCAGTGCTATAGAAATGCACTGATTACTGTGTAAATGCCATTGGCAGTGAAGGGGTTAACCTGCAGGGGGCGCTCTAAGGGTTAACTATGTTCCCTGGGCGTGTTCTAACTGTGGGGGGACTGCCCTAGCTGGGGAAGGGAAGTGGTCACAGCCTCCATGTACAGGAAGGCTGTCATCACAGCCCTTCCCCCTCACACAGAACGGAGGTCCGTGTTTACATACACGGACCTCCGTTCCTTCGCTCCGGGGGGGGCCATCGCGGGTAGCCGGCGGCAATCGGAGCCGCCGCACCCGCTCCCTGGCCCTCCCCGAACACAGTGAGCGCGTTATTGCAGCCGCCGTTGTATGACGGCGATTTGTGATAACGAGCCACTTTGTCGCCGTCAACCTGCGGTTGGGGGTCGGCAAGTGGTTAACAATGGGATGTGCAAGATAACCCAATATTATTGTAAATTAAAGTGGTTGTCAAATCATGACAACCACTTTCAACTACAGGTAAGCCTACAATAAGGCTTACCTGTAGATCCAGGAAATATCTCCTAAACCTGTACGGTTTAGGAGATATCCTCTGTATCTGCATGTGCCGACATCATCGCCACATGTCCACTGAAGAATCGGCACCCGGGGTAGCCCAGGGTGCCGTTTCTTCGGTATTCGTGCTGTAAATGACGGCTCTCGTGCTCATGCGCAGGAGTGATGTGAGCGCGGCTCTGCCAATCACAGCGCTGGAGCCCGTGCTGTGATTGGACGGAGCCGCAGACCCGGAAGAACAATGTCGCCCATCACAACGGTGTGCCGAGACCGCTGCAACAGCTTAATTCCAAGGTAAGTGTTTCATAATGAGCTAGTATGTGCTGCATACTAGCTCATTATGCCTTTGCTTTTCTTTTTTTTTTTTTTTTTGGGTTGCAGCTTTACAACCACTTTAATACTTAATGTCATATATACATGTAATAGAACTGTGAGGGCAAGGCCAGCCAGGCAGTCTAACCAAACGTGCTTTTATTAATTAAAAAGCCAGTGTCCTGATGTCATGTTACATGGTATAACTCTTGCGCATCTTGACAGATACAAATAATTCACGCTTTTCTCTAAAAGATGCTAGGTATCTCAACATTTGCATGGTACAAACCTTCTACAATTATTTCTAAATAACCCAAAATGTAACCTGTGGTGAAAAAAATGAGGCCACACTGTACAAGGAGCATGGGTGCAGAAACATCTACCCAGACTGAAGGCCACAGTAATATGTAGGTAGGCCAGGATCAATGATATAGGCAAATCTGGAAAACTAATAAATATATATAAATCTCAAACCTAATCTTAACATTTGTTGAAATTGTGTTTTAGGTGTGTATGAATGCTAATGTGTTTTCTAGATATTCCAAATTTGGTTCTGCACAGAGCAGCCCTGATCTTCCTCTTCTATACATGAAGATAAAAAAACTTCTGTGTTTATCAGCCCCCCAATACTTACCTAGGCCCCATCTCGATCCAGCTGTACGAGAGACTCGGCTGTCTGGGGCTCTCCCTCCTGAGTGGCTGACACACAGCAGGCGCCATTGGCACCCATTGCTGTCAATCAAAGTCAGTGAGCCAATGAGGAAGAGAGAGGGGCGGAGCCAAGTCGCGGCTCCCTGTCTGAATGGACAGACAGAGCAGCGGCAAAGCTCAGGTGCCCCCATTACAAGCTGCTTGCTGTGGGGGCACTCGACAGGAGTGAGGGGCAAGGAACGCTGCTGAGGGACCCGAGAAGAGGAGGATCTGGGGCTACTCTGTCCAAACCACTGTACAGAGCAGGTAAGTATAACATGCTAATTATTTTTAAACAAGAAAAAGCTAGACTTTACTATCACTTTAATGCAGAATGCATTAGGTTAAAAAACCTTCAGCCCTTAGGACCACTTTAAGTTAAAATATTAAAACACTACCACCTACCCTATGAGCAGAAATACCCCCAGCTTTTAATATAAGGAGTCACTTGTCTTCCTTGGTCACCAAGGCCCGACATAGTAATGGTAACAAGTGTGTTGGAGCTCCCTCTTTGTAAATGTTTAAAACAGACCTAAAGTGACCTATGCCTTCAGATTATATTTTGCATTCTTGTATCTAATAAGTATGAGCGGTCTCATGTAGGGCTCACAATGGGGGAAACAAATCAATATGGAACATGTTAACTATATGTATCTTTGAAATTCTTCTATAATTTATGCCCAGGCTGCACGTTGAAATCCCAAATTCAAATTTTTTATTATTTTAGGCTGGGTTCACATCACAGCTTACACCGCATCCAATTTGCATGACACTTGAAAACACATTGTTTTCAATAAGTCAGATTCACATAGGTGTGGTGCGTTTGCACTCCGCATTGCACAGAAAACGCGTGCAAATTCCCAGCCTATTAAGTTTAATGGTAACGCATCTAACACGGATAAGTGTTCCACACTGAACTGGGACCTTTCCCCTGCTCGCGGACCCTCCCCTCCCTCCCCCCGCAGTTGCTGCGCTGTGAGAATGGACAGGAGCCACCCCTTCTCAGCAGCACAAAAGCTGGAATTCGCACTGCAATGGTGTGAATCCAGCCTTACTGAACATATAATAGTAGGTGTTTATGCCATGTTGGAAAAGTTGTTTTGAGGCCTATCATGTTTGTCATTTATTGTCTTGTGCTGCACTATCATATAAATACAAGAAAATATGGTGTTTTCTACAAAAAATAAAATGCACTATATGGTTGATTTTTCATGTTTCTACACAATTCCAAAATTGTACAAAAGAGCACCACTCTCCGAAAAGCTGAAGTAATGCATATTGTAAATTTATTTCCACTTGTGCCTATAAAAGAACTAAAAAGTGTACCACATATGTTTTTAGGTGAGCGTTGTTCCAGTTATACCTTTCTTGTGAAATCATATGTTGTTATTGCACCATATATGAATATAGTTGTGCAATGTTGACCTTCCAATTATGTACTAAAACTCTTAAAATGACATTGGGGTCCATTTTAAAGAGACCGCTTTTTTTTTTTTTTTGCTGCTTCTTTTAAATGTCAGTCAGGCTATAAATAATTGAGAGCCCTTAAGATTTTTCACAACCCATCTTCCTATTAGTATGGGGCGTTTGGCCTGCACCCAGCAGGAGAAGAGTCAAAGTTCAGCCTCTCTAAAGCCTGGTTAGGAGAGGCCATAAAGATGCTCCAGTCTCAGCTCTCTATTATGTAGAAAGGAAAGAAATTTAATGTTTTGTTAAAAAGTCTGCTTTTACAACAAAATCGCTGTACCATTGTCCAATGCCTGCATTTTCAATATGAATGACAAACAAAACAAAATAGGCAGCATATATGATTTAAAGCTTGCCATCAGAGTGCAGATGATGGCAACAAAGACATCTAGACCAGTGGTTCTCAACCCTGTCCTCAAGTACCCCCAACAGGCCATGTTTTGGGAATTTCTCTTAAATAAAATAGCTGTCCAACATACCAAGCCATTGACTGATTTAAAGCACCTGTGCAAGATAAAAGAAAACCTGCCTGTTGGGCGTACTTGAGGACAGGGTCGAGAACCACCAATCTAGACAAGTAAAAGGTAGTAATGCTGAATAAGACAGTCTGAGATTTTGAAGATTCTCAGCCAAACTACTGGCATGTGTCAGGTACAAGAAATACCGCAGACACTTCTTAAACCATAAGGAATTTGCTTATTTCACTTCCAAAAAAAAGGCTTTATTCCTCATTTTAGGACAGTGGACATCACTATGCAAATCATTCCATTATGCCCCTGTTTCCAAATATACAACCAGAACCATTGGTTTTAGTACAGATACAGCCTAATATGGAAACAGTTATACGACAGGCAGATGCAGCCAAGATATTTATTAACCTGGGGATTCATCTGCACTCTATACAAAAGTGACTTTCGTTAGATGACGTCTAAACCTTACCCGATATATAGACCAAATTACCTTCACATTAAAACAATAAAGTAATATAACATTATAGAGCAACACTAGATCCAACATGGTCAACCTGTGAGGTGGGACACCACAAAAGGGAACTAGAAATAATTAGGTTTCTAGGCTGTCATAAATATCTTTTACTCTAGTAAGCTGATTGAACGATTGCATTTGGGACCTTAAAACAATGAAAAATTGAAAACTAGAAAAAGTAGTTGACTGACTGTCCAGGGAAGCCCAGTGTAGGACCATACATTCCACATTAATAATTATGCTACCAAAATTAGTGGGTGCTGTAAATTGCCACCACCATTGCTCCTGTTTCTTGTTGCTGGAGGCAACAATTTTGTTGAATTCCAGAGCAGTCATTTTCATATTGGAAACTTTCTCCCTCTCCTTAGTTTCAAAAACTATATGTCACTTTCTGAAATTAAAATATGTACATTTCCAGCCTTGATTGCATGTCTTGGCTCGGCTAGAGAAGAAGGCTGACAGAAGGTTTACAGTGCTGCATTTCACAGGCTGAGGGAGAAAGGGAGGACATTGTTGAGATAAGATAAGACTCTATTCTTGTAAGCTTAAATCATTTGTGTCTCTCTGGCAGCAGAGTTTGTCACCTGCCCTGAGCATGTGCAGAGAGAAACTGAGCATGTGCAGAGTGGCGTGGGACAGTTTATTACTGGATTTAAATGGTATAGGCACTTATTTTTGATGTTTTGCATAGCTATACCTGCAAAAGGGGCCAGCCTGTAGCAACCTAGCAGGACTTAATTTTCTGATCAAAGTTTAATTTTAAAGGAAGGCCCCACAATCTTTGGTCCAGCAGGGTCTGGGTACAGGTCTCCAAAACTATTGCTGAGAATGCCAATATGGATAGCCGCATAAAGAGCTTAGCTCAGCATGTAGATGAAAAAAAGAGAAAATGACTAGTAAATCTAGTAAAACTTTTCTAAATTAATTAAACATGTCCATACTCCTGGGACACTAGCAAAAGACTGATGCACGATGGGAGTGGTCATGCCTGGCTGGTCAATGGCTTTTTTTTTTTGCCAATATCCAATTCCTCCTAAAGGCAGCAGGATAATTAATTTGCCTGTAAATACTTAAAGAAATGAGCATTGCAAGTGCCTTACCGCAAAGTAAAATATGCTTACCTAGTAGCTCTACACCTCGTGTGAGCCCATAAACATCAATTAAAGCCCAGAGGGGTTCTGTAGTCCGAACTCCACTGAAGAACAGCATGGCTCCAGAATCATTAACCCGATAAAAGACTCGACCCTTTTTATCCACCCAAAAGGCTATGATGTTTCCTTCATTAGCAAACTCTTCAGGTAATGCCTTGGCCCAGAATCCACTTTGAGAGACGAGGTCAGGACAGGCATACTTCGGTAATGTGTCAGGATTAATCCGTGATGGATCTTTGGACGTGAATCCAAGCCTGAGAGCACCACTCCAACAGCATTGTTTTTTGGTTATCTGAAAAAGAAGTAGTAATTTTAAAAATTGTGTATACAAACTCAAGATTTCAGAATTTGTCAAACACAACAAAGTTCAAAAAAGTAGTGACTATTTAAATTACTGTTTCTTTGTTACCAAGGGACTAGTGAAGACTTACAGACTAGTGCTGCAGAAGCAGAGACCGTTCCTGCAAAGCAAGTGTGTGAAAGCATTCATGCAGGATTGAGCTGCTATCATAATTTACCTTTCCTATTGCTATCTGTTTCATCGACAGCTGGTGCATGTTCTTACATTATAGTCTACTGGTAGCAGACAGACAATCTCATCTCAGATTACCTCTCACTTCCAGTTGCATCTCCAAGACAGGAGATGAAGGGATATCTCCCCAGCTAGGTACAGACAGCAAAAAATATAGCCCGATAGGGTTCAAAACGCCCCTACGTTATTCAAAACTATATATACACTAAGGCCTCATGTATACTGCAGCTGGTAAACTGACGTTTAGGAGCATTTGGGCGTTTTTTTTCAGCAGCCCCTGAAAGCTCCTCAATGTTTTCTTATGGGTACATGTACACTCGGACATTTATAGTAGTTTTTTTTTTTCTTTTTCTTTTCATTTATAGTAGTTTAGAAACAGTTGAGGTTAGAAGCATTTTTTTGAAAGCAGAAAACCATATTCAGGACGGGAGTTTAGTGGCATTTGAAATGCCAAATGCTTTTAACATTATATAAACAAGTCAAAACACAGTAATTCACGTTTATAAGCATTTTTGTTTACAGACGTTTTTAGTGGGCAAAAATTTCTGACCATTTACAATGTGGAAAAAACAGACTTTCCAGAACGAGAGAGAGAGAGAATTTTTTCCTGAATGGTGGGCATTTGGGAGGGTCTACTGATCTGTAAAATCTGTTATCTGTAAAAACGCTTCTAAATGCTCATGAACGCCAATAAACACCTATAAACGCGGCATGTTAAAGTGTCAAAATGGACGTTTTTAAACGGCGGTTAATAGCTGTCAGGTTCCAGCATTTAAACGTCCTGTGTACATGAAGCCTTAAAGGGGATCTCTAAAGCATATATAATTGCTACATAAGCCATGTTGTCATTTATTATTATTAAAAACTACCTTTTCACTTATTCAGTCATTGTCATTTCTGTACAGTTCAATAGAATATGGCAACCTGGAGGTGTTCCTGTACACCATTGGTGTACAGAATACCCCCATAAATGTAATTTCCTGCTTGTGCTATTATCAATAAAGGAGTAGATCAAGTCATATTGCCACCATCCCTATTTGAATACAAAATATACATATATGAACACATTTCCCTTGAGACATTAGGGGCAATACTTATAGAAATCCTACACCCAAACAGTGAACATTGTACTTTATTCCTAACATTATGTAAAATACACTTTTACATTTCCAAATCAGGATGGCACCATATAGTCTATGTGTCAGGGTCTGGACTTGAACCTGGGACCTCTGCTGTGCAGGCAATGACTCTTCTTGCTGAGCTACCCGAGATGCTCGACAGCACCCCGTCTGATCCATTCAAATGAAAGGAACCCTCCAAAAAAGGGACTTTGAGGCATATACAGACAGGGTACATGTAGACCACCAGGATTAATAAAAATGCAATATTTATTGTTTCACCAATATGCAGATAAAAGAGCCTTAATTAGGCATATGTTGATCAAAAGTATACAAAACTAAAAACCACATGGACAGTACACGACAAGACAAAACAGAGACTAAGCAGATACATCTGGTAATTTGGTATGACTCCTGAAGTTGGAAATAGGGAGGAGAAAACTGTGAATGATCCTTAGAATGTATTAATCCTAGTGTCTACGTGTACCCTGTCTGTATATGCCTCAAAGTCCCTTTTTTGAAGGGTTCCTTTCTTTTGCATGTCCTTGGGATTTTGGCATATATTCAGAGTCCCCTCCACATACAATTGTGTCTGTCTGATCCATTGGACAAACCCACCTTGTGTCTTAAAGGAGTTGTAAAGGCAGAAGGTGTTTTTTATCTTAATGCATTAAGATAAAAAATCTTCTGTGTGTGGCAGCACCCCCTCACTTACCTGAGCCCCTTCTCTCGGCAGCAATGTCCACGAGTGTCTTAGCTGTCCCAGACACTCCTCCTGATTGGCTGAGACACAGCAGCGGCGCCATCGGCTCCCGTGGCTGTCAATCAAAATCAGTCAGCGAATCAGGGAAGAGAAGGGGCGGGTAGGGGCTCCATGTCTGAATGGATACAGGGAGCTGTGACTCAGCTAGGGTGCCCACATAGAAAGCTGCTGGCTGACGGGGCACACAGAGGGAGGGGCCAGGAGAGCAGAAGAGGGACCCAATTAGAGGAGGATCCAGTCTATGTGCAAATCCAACTGCACAGAGAAGGTAAGTATAACATGTTTGTTATTTAAAAAAAAAAAAAAAAAAAAAAAAAAAAAGAGCCTTTACAATCACTTTAACTTCTGCTGAACCTTGAACTCTCTGCTCCTCCTATGAACTGATTTAAGCCATGTCTCTACACTTCCTGTTTGCCAGATTATTGTGTTCTCTTCAGCCAGTATCTCACTCTTGTCTTCTCTGCTGGCGTCCATATTTTGCTACAGCTCGTTATTAACCCTTGGCTTGTTCCTCGACTATGCTTCTGTCTGATCCCAACCTGCAACTACTCATTTCTGACCTTTGACTTGTTTACTGACTATGCTTCTGTTTGCTCCTTACCTGCTTATCTGCTACTGGACCCCGACTTGCTCACCTTCTGGTGGGGCGATCCGGAGGACCGCAACCTGGTACTAACATGCAGCAAAATCCATCTCACCATCAGGAGATCTGGTGAACACCAGTTAGTACTTAGACTCCGCACCTCAGGTCAGCCCGTGTCATCC
>BLSH010365577.1:155362-171895 GCA_018402905.1 Glandirana rugosa
TAAAAAAAAAAAAAAAAAAAAAAAAAAAAAAGAGCCTTTACAATCACTTTAACTTCTGCTGAACCTTGAACTCTCTGCTCCTCCTATGAACTGATTTAAGCCATGTCTCTACACTTCCTGTTTGCCAGATTATTGTGTTCTCTTCAGCCAGTATCTCACTCTTGTCTTCTCTGCTGGCGTCCATATTTTGCTACAGCTCGTTATTAACCCTTGGCTTGTTCCTCGACTATGCTTCTGTCTGATCCCAACCTGCAACTACTCATTTCTGACCTTTGACTTGTTTACTGACTATGCTTCTGTTTGCTCCTTACCTGCTTATCTGCTACTGGACCCCGACTTGCTCACCTTCTGGTGGGGCGATCCGGAGGACCGCAACCTGGTACTAACATGCAGCAAAATCCATCTCACCATCAGGAGATCTGGTGAACACCAGTTAGTACTTAGACTCCGCACCTCAGGTCAGCCCGTGTCATCCCCCAGGGAGACTGTCTGTGTACCTATCCTGCTGGTTGGTGGTAGTCATGCAACTGCTATAGCAACTGGTCTTTGAGCCTAACCCCTGATCGTGACACTATGATCTGAAAGATATAATTTCTTCATGGTGTTTTATCCACACTGTTCCCAGATCTGGACAGGCTGATGCATTTTGGACAATCCTTCTTCAGGGTAATGAAAAGGTACAGTATATCTACAACATAAATCAACAATTTTTCAAGTACAACAAAACCTTGAATTGAGAGGAACTTGGTCTGAGAGTGTTTTGCAAGACAAGCAAAATTTTTTTACAAACTTTGACAAGCGATGTCTTGATATACAAGTAGCGTCACGTCACAACTGAGTATAAAAGGGAAGAGAGGCGCCTCTTCGTGACGATTCACACTGGGGCGGCTTTAAAGTCACCAGATTCTCGTGCAACTTTGAAGCCGCCCTGTACAGCATGGCTTCAGGGTGGCTTGCAAACGACTTCTGTATAGAAGTTAATGCAAGTTGCTCTGAAGCCACCCCCGAAAAGCACAGGAACCTTTTTCTAAGTCGGAGCGTCTTGAGTTGCTCCCATTAGAATGGTTCTCCATTGTACTGCATGGAGCACGACTTGTCAGGCGACTAGGTCGCCTAACAAGTCGCTCCTGTGTGAACCAGCACCTAGTGTAGCAATATGGTAACATTTAATGAAGGTACAATATTTAGCAGTTCACATGGTTGAGGATTAAAAGGAGGCACATCTAAGTATACAGGCATCTGGGGTAAAGCTGTCCACATAGATCGTCCTCCACACCATCGATGTCATCCATGCTACACAAGCACATCAAGCCTGCTCTACTGCAGGGTAGTCTTCCTGGTCATGATTGCAGACTGACAGCGGTGAGAGCTGGCGGTGCAGAGAATGGTCTATGCGGACAGCTTTACCCCGGATGCCTGCATACTTAGATGTGCCTCTTTTAATCATCAATCATGTGAGTTGCTGTTGTACCTTCATTAAATTTAACCATATTGCTACATTTAGAGGCACCTCTCCACTTTTATACTCTGTAGCTCCAGCCGTATTTTGCTTCTAATCCACTTGTGAAGGCTGCCATTTGTGGATGGACAGTTTATGGTTACACAACCTATGACATTGCTATAATATTTTTATATGGACTCTAAACTGAAGGACTTATGAATACATGGTTGTGGAATGAATCATCTGAAGTTTCCATTATTTCTTATGCGGAAATTTGCTTTGATATACGAGTGCTTTGGATTACAAGCGTTTTTCCGGAACAAATTATGCTAGGAATCCAAGGTTTTACTGTATAACATAATTATTAATATGTAGCCTACTATAAAGGCATACCATACTTACATCACAGATGGCTTATTGTACAATCTGACACAGAGGACACCCTGGCAAATTTACTAAACTGTGGTTACCCTGGTTAGAAACCCCTGGACTTTCTCTGGTAGATCTGGTATTGGACAGAATATTATTCTAATAACTTTGTTATAGAAATTGGGATTATATGTTAGTGTGAAGTTTAGATGGCCCTGCTGAGTTGTGCAGTGAGTGTGCATAGGGGATAACAATAATACAATGGTGCAAAGCAATTGCTGCTTATAATGACTGTAATCGGATTCTATGACTTCTTTATCTTTTTGTTCTTTTATTTTTCTTTAATAAGTGTCTTTGACACAAAAAAAATAATAAGCCAGCAATGGCATCTCCCATATGTCTGTCTTCATAGGTCCACTTTAAGGCTTAAATAGTTTCACTTTTTTCCAGAAAGTATTACAAAAAGATTCTGTAAGTTAAAGTTATAATGTAAAGGCAAACGAGAACACTGAAAACCTTTCCATTGTGTATTTAAAATGTCAAATGTTCTGCTGTATCATATACAGCAAAGTAGTGACAGCATCTCCTCTAGAAATTAAGTTTATTTTTGTAGGATAAGCAGCCAAGACAAAGATTTTGCATATAATTTGACTTGACAGACTATAGCCGCAGTCATTCTGGCGGGTCCAGATAGTCGTGTTCGATACGTAACCTTTCCCTCCATTTAAATGAAGGAAGCCAGGCGTGAAGTTTCAGAACACTGAGCTGTCGAGGAGCACAACGTTTCTCAAAAAATAAATTGTGTACACTATTTTTCCCCTCTCTTGCAGATTTTATGAGCAATAAAAAAGGCTTGATGTATTTTCTTTCCTCATGCCAATTTAGACAAAAAATTAAATATCCAAGTCGGAATGACATGAAAATGCTGTCAAAATATTTTTGCTGCAAATGTAATTTACTTGGAAGCTCAATAATGGCATGACCCAATGACATTGCTAGATGGGGTTGAAATGTGGAAGACATTCAGAGCTAGGATAACTTGTTCTTACCAAGTATTTCAGTTATATCTTGTGCATTTTTTTTCCAGCGTGTGACAAACATTTGAGCAGGTACACTAGTTTTTCAGAGATTGATTGAGTTAGAATCAAGATACTTTGAGGATCTGGGTGTAAATGTAGTTACCTTGCTACTCATTAGGAAGTCTTAGGAAAATGAAGCACACACTTACTTTAAGGCGGACTTGTTCATGGATAACCACTGGCCTGTTGCTGAAAGTGATAGCGTTGCAGAAGCTTGCTTGCCTCTTTACTGCTTTCTGTGTGTTGTCCATCATAATCTGGGACCCCTTTGCATGGGGGTGGAAAAGGAGAGGGCTGATGACTAGGCCGCCACATTGTGGCATCGGTATGCAGTGCTTTTGCTTGTGATGACATCGATGAGATGATGCTGGAAATGTGCCACCTATAGAATCTAAAAAAAGAAAGCAGCATGAGAAAAAAAATCTAAATATACAGTAACTAAAAGACCGATTTTCATACAATGGTATATAACTGTTAACTGACATCCAAACATCTCAAAGCAGAGTGGGCATAGACAACAAATTATTTTGGCTTTCTTTAGAACTTTGCCCATTTTGCCTAAATCAGGCAACTATCTTATCCCTGTAGGGGCAGACAGACACCCGCTGGTTAACTGCTCTTGGAGGAACTTTGATCAGACAAGTCACTAATGGCAATCATAAGTTTTCCCCCTTGAGGTGAGCAGCACAGGGAGTTTCTGCCCACATCCTCTCATTTCCTCTTTCTATAAGAGCCGGTTCACACTGAGGCGGCACGACTTGCAGGGCAAAGCAAGTCGCGCCGTTCGAGGCTACCTCAGCGCGGCTTGCAAGGAGACTTCTTTACATAGAAGTCAATGCAAGTCGCGCTGAGGTCGCCCCGAAATAGTGCAGGAACCTTTTTCTAAGTCGGAGCGACCTGAGTCGCTCCTATTAGAACGGTTCCATTGCACTGCATGGGGACGACTTGTCAGGCGACTTGAGTCGCCTGACAAGTCGTCCCCATGCAGTGCAATGGAACCGTTCTAATAGGAGCGACTCAGGTCGCTCCGACTTAGAAAAAGGTTCCTGCACTATTTCGGGGCGACCTCAGCGCGACTTGCATTGACTTCTATGTAAAGAAGTCTTCTTGCAAGCCGCGCTGAGGTAGCCTCGAACGGCGCGACTTGCTTTGCCCTGCAAGTCGTGCCGCCTCAGTGTGAACCGGCTCTAAATGTTCAATTAATTAACATCCGAAATAATGAATACTGGTCCCCCCTCTCCAAAGTCTTTTTTCAGCGACAGAAGGCAACATTGAGATATTTCGGTATAAATTCTACTGCATGTCTGGTCATCATTCTTGAAATGAATTACAGTCCAATCTTACAGCAGATTTGCAAAGATGTGCTATCCTGGAGGAAAATCTCTTCATGGGTGGGGGGAATAATTATTTTAAAAATGTACTTCCTAGAATTCAATTTTTATCAGATGCTGCCTATACAAATTCCGTCTATACAGTCAACATTATCATTAGCATTAAAGATGGATAGTGGTTATACAATTATACTTACACTTCTTATATGTGTGTCTGGTGCTTGAAGTTGCATTCTACCCCGGGCACCATTCCTACTCCTATAATTATTCTTATATTTATTAGTACTTTATTCTTATTCTTATCCTTCTTTACTTCTCCTTTTCCCCTCTTTCCCTCCCTTTTCTTAATTTTTATTATTTGCCTTTCTCAATGCTTTGCTCTCCCATTTCCCAAATTTTCCTCCATTTATTTCTCTTGGTCCAGGTAGCAACAATTGTACCTATATTTTATATATTTGTAACGTTATAATTTTGAGCTCTAATACACTTCATATACTAGATAGATCTCCCTTTATTTTTTCATGTTTATGCTATGTGTGATTTTCGAAGATCGATAACCTCTTGTTGAATACTAATTTGTCTTCTTTATTACATTGGATTTTGATCTTTCCCAAATACTTTTAAGAGCATATTCTCTTAATTACTATGCCTATTTTTGAACTATAGAGTATATATCATCTTATGTTGTGTCTTGGAGCTATCTTCACAATTGTACTTTATGAGATTACTTCTTTATTGTTGCATCTGTACCTGATTGTATAAATTGTTAAAATCTAATAAAACAAACTTGACAAGATGGACAGTGGCTGGCTATGCCTGATTTTAGGACATACTATAGTGCTACTTTGTTGGCAAGACTTATAGACTGGGCATAATACAAAAAAAATGGGTTGCCGTGGAAACATTCCTATCTGTAATAGATCTTTCAGAACTTTTCTGGCTACCACTTTCCTTACACTTTTCCGCCTACAAGATTGATGCTAAGTCAGTGGGGCCCTCTTTATTGGATCCTGTCTAAATTGGCCCTAGTATGTGTATGTATGTATGAATGTGAGTTAAGGATCTTAGATTGTAAGCTCCTTGAGGGTAGGGACTGATGTGAATGTACAATGTACAGTGGGTACGGAAAGTATTCAGACCCCCTTAAATTTTTCACTCTGTTATATTGCAGCCATTTGCTAAAATCATTTAAGTGCATTTATTTTCCTCATTAATGTACACACAGCACCCCATTTTGACAGCAAACACAGAATTGTTGACGTTTTTGCAGATTTATTAAAAAAGAAAAATTGAAATATCACATGGTCCTAAGTATTCAGACCCTTTGCTGTGACACTCATATATTTAACTCAGGTGCTGTCCATTTCTTCTGATCATCCTTGAGAGGATTCTACACCTTCATTTGAGTCCAGCTGTGTTTGATTATACTGATTGGACTTGATTAGGAAAGCCACACACCTGTCTATATAAGACCTTACACAGTGCATGTCAGAGCAAATGAGAATCATGAGGTCAAAGGAACTGCCTGAAGAGCTCAGAGACAGAATTGTGGCAAGGTTACAAAAAAATTCTGCTGCACTTAAGGTTCCTAAGAGCACAGTGGCCTCCATAATCCTTAAATGGAAGACGTTTGGGACGACCAGAACCCTTCCTAGAGCTGGCCGTACAG
Organism: Glandirana rugosa; assembly: GCA_018402905.1. Taxonomy (NCBI): domain Eukaryota; kingdom Metazoa; phylum Chordata; class Amphibia; order Anura; family Ranidae; genus Glandirana; species Glandirana rugosa. The sequence goes on from BLSH010365577.1 coordinate 161,252, forward strand.
CCAAACTGAGCTATCGGGGGAGAAGAGCCTTGGTGAGAGAGGTAAAGAAGAACCCAAAGATCACTGTGGCTGAGCTCCAGAGATGCAGTTGGAAGATGGGAAGAAGTTGTAGAAAGTCAACCATCACTGCAGCCCTCCACCAGTTGGGGCTTTATGGCAGAGTGGCCCAACGGAAGCCTCTCCTCAGTGCAAGACACATGAAAGCCCGAATTCTCTGGTCTGATGAGACCAATATAGAACTTTTTGGCCTTAATTCTAAGTGGTATCTGTGGAGAAAACCAGGCACTGCTCATCACCTGTCCAATACAGTCCCAACAGTGAAGCACGGTGGTGGCAGCATCATGCTGTGGGGGTGTTTTTCAGCTGCAGGGACAGGGGGAAAGATGAATGCAGCCAAGTACAGGGATATCCTGGATGAAAACCTTCTCCAGAGTGCTCAAGACCTCAGACTGGGCCGAAGGTTTACCTTCCAACAAGACAATGACCCTAAGCACACAGCTAAAATAATGAAGGAGTGGCTTCACAACAACTCCATGACTGTTCTTGAATGGCCCAGCCAGAGCCCTGACTTAAACCCAATTGAGCAGCTCGGGAGAGACCTAAAAATGGCTGTCCACCAAAGTTTATCATCCAACCTGACAGGACTGGAGAGGATCTGCAAGGAGGAATGGCAGAGGATCCCCAAATCCAGGTGTGAAAAACTTGTTGCATCTTTCCCAAAAAGACTTATGGCTGTATTAGATCAAAAGGGCGCTTCTACTAAATAGTGAGCAAAGGGTCTGAATACTTAGGACCATGTGATATTTCAGTTTTTCTTTTTTAATAAATCTGCAAAAATGTCAACAATTCTGTGTTTTTCTGTCAATATGGGGTGCTGTGTGTGCATTAATGAGGGGAAAAAATGAACTTAGCAAATGGCTGTAATATAACAAAGAGTGAAAAATTTAAGGGGGTCTGAATACTTTCTGTACCCACTGTATATGTAAAGCGCTACATAAATTGACGGCGCTATAGAAGTACTTGAAATAAATAGATAAATCTCAAACATAGCTATAATTCACTATTAATGCTCATTACTGGCCAGAAGTGTCTCAAATGAAGCAAGAACTGACCATTAATGCCTATTACTGGCCAAAATATGTTTCCTCTAGGTTTGAATAATAGGTGTTTATTTCTTTTAACCACTTGCCGACCGCCAACCGCAGGTTGACGGCGACAAAGTGGTGCGATATCGCAAATCGCTGTCATCTGGCGGCGGCTGCGAGATCGCTCACTGTGTTCGGGGAGGGCCAGGGAGCGGGTGCGGCGACTTCGATTGCCGCCGGCTACCCGCGATGCCCCCCCGGAATGAAATAACGGAGGTCCGTGTATGTAAACACAGACCTCCGTTCTGTGAGAGGGGGAAGGGCTGTGATCACAGCCTTCCTTTACATGGAAGCTGTGATCGCTTCCCTTCCCCTGCTAGGGCAGTCCCCCCACAGTTAGAACACGCCCAGGGAACATAGTTAACCCTTAGAGCGTTCCCTGCAAGTTAACCTCTTCACTGCCAATGGCATTTACACAGTAATCAGTGCATTTTTATAGCACTGATCGCTGTATAAATGCCAATGGTCCCAAAAAAGTGTCAAAATGGCCCATGTCCGCCCCAATATCGCAGTACCGCTAAAAATCGCAGATCGCCGCCATTACTAATAAAAAAATAAAATAAAAATAACAACCCCAAAAATGAATTCTCATCATCCGTAAACGCGGCCACTTTTGCGCAAACCAATCAATAAACGCCGATTGCGATTTTTTTTATCGCAAATATGAGGAAGAATATAAATCGGACAAAAACGGTGAAAAAAATGTTTTTTTGTATTTTTTTGGGGATTTGTATTTTAGCAAAAAGTAAGAAATTTGGTTTTTTTTTGCAAAATTGTCGCTCTTCTTTTGTTTATAGTGGCGATCAGAAATGACGCAGCGATGATCAAATACCACCAAAAGAAAGCTCTATTTGTGGGAAAAAAAGGACACAAATTTCGTTTGGGTACAACGCCGCATGACCGCGCAATTGTCAGTTAAAGCGACGCAGCGCCGAATCGCAAAAAGGGCTCTGGTCCTAAAGTGGGAAATCCTTCCGGGGCTGAAGTGGTTAAATGGACAAAGGATCCCATATTGTGACTTCATCATTTTTTTAAGGGTCATTCGCTGCTATATTTGGCAGATTTAGGCCAGGTTCACACATATGCAAAATGGATGTGGGTTTCCCCGCATCAAATTCGCATCACAGGCGAGTTTGAGTGGATATCAATGGAGCCGGTTCACACATGTCTGGGGCAGCCGTGGTCAGCATTCAAAAAGGGTCCTGTGTGTCTTTGGGTCCGATTCAGGTGCAAATTCCAGCAAAAATTTCAAACCTGAACAGGGACACACTGGACCCCAGGCACGAAACCACGGTCGCATATGTGTGAACCCGGCCTTAAGGCTGGGTTCACACTGTAGCACGCTCCGGCTCACAGCAGGGGTCCGGTGCATCCCTGATCACCATTTCACGGCCGATTTTAGCCCGAATTTTGGGCTGAATTCAGACCTGAAATGGACCAAAAGACGCACAGGACCCCTGTTCAAATTCGAGCCGCTCCGGAGATGTGTGAACTGGCTCCATAGAGAGCCGATCACAATCTCCTGCTTTTGTAATTTGGGTGCGGGAAAACCCACATCCAATTTGCACTGGTGTAAACTCAGCCTTACAGTCATGATCTTTCCTAGGAGATTAATGGGGGTAAGGCCAGGTCAAGTATTTTATACACTCCCTTCCTTGACCTATTCAGGAGATATCAGATATAAACCCTATAGAGGTTCTCCCAGCTGGGACTGCCTGCCCTGATCATGTTGTTTCTTGTACGTATCATGCTATCCTAAAATTAGAGATGCCATCTTTTCCCAAGCAGTTTGCAAAAATGGGAAAAGGTTGTATGCATTGTCTTGACTATTAATCAAAAAATGTAAAATATTAAAGTTATGCCACACCTCCTCCATAAGCGTAAAATATGAGGAACTGAATCTAAACTGACCTCTTCCCATCAAGCATGGCATTTATCTCCATAGCTTACTCTTCAGAGTGTTGGAGAAGATATGATACAGAAGGTCACACTGCACACATTGGTCTAAAGTAGCAAATGTAAAATCTATCTCTGGTGACACTATCCCCCTGGATCTATTTATTTCATGGCTCTAATGTTTCATATAAAGACTATCATAATAGTTTAATTCCTCAATTATTAAACCCAGCAAAGAACAATGTGTCTTCACGTTGGAAATCATCATTAGCACTGTCTATTATGTCTTGGTTTAATAAGATAGATCATATAATGTTTCTGGAGGAATCAACAGAAATTACACACACAAACAAACACACACACACACAGACTAACACACACCTACACAGGTTGAACTGGATGGAATGTTGTCTTTATTTAACCTTACCAACTATGTAACTATATGTAACAGTGTAACCAACATACTTTAAATTGTAATGTATGGGGTGCCTGGAGAACTTTTAAAAATTCTAAAGAATATTTGCAGCTTTCTAGCTTGCAGAATGAAAAATGTAACAGATTAATGACCCTTGGATTAGATGTCTGATCTTACTGTGTATATGTGTACATTGGAGAGATATTATTTATATCATAAAGGATGTCTGGGCTCAGGGTAACACTTTTTATTTCTTCTAGTCAGTTCTCTGTCTGCTTCTCCTGGTAAATTATATTGTTAGGAAGTGGACTGAAACAGAGATTGAATTTTTTTAATTAAATGTTTTGCCAATAGAAATTAAAGCGATATTAAAGCTTTGGATTTTGTACATTAAAATAATAACATATAAAAATATGTTATACATACCTGCTCTGTACAGTGGATTTGCACAGAGCAACCCTCCACTTCTCGTGTCCCCCATCGGCGCTCCTGGCCCCTCCCTTCTGCTGAGTGCCCCCAGAGGAAGCAGCTTGCTATGGGGGCACCCAAGCAGGTTCGCTCCTGAGCTGCTGCTCTGTGTGTCCATTCAAACACAGGGCCACAGCTCAGCCCCACCCCTCTCTCCCCTCACTGGCTGTGATTGACAGCAGCAGGAGCCAATGGCTCCCGCTGCTGTCTTAGCCAATGAGGAGGGAGAGTTCTCATAGAGCCAAGGCTCTCATGCACATCAATGCATCACGATGGGGCTAAGTTATTAGGGGGTCTGCTGCACAGAGAAAGCTTTTTTACCTTCATGCATAGAATTCATGAAGGTAAAACCTTGAGCTTTTAGATTCACTTTAAATGACTAAAAAAAGTTACTGTCTCTTTTAGGGCCGTTCATTAGGATTGAACAGGAATACATGCCGTGTTCCCATGCAGTGCAATTTTGCAGCCCATTCATTTGAATGGACTGCAAAAAGCACTGGAACATGGAAAAAGTAGTGCATGCACTACTTTTACAACGCGCTGCATCAAATTGCATGGTACTACGGTGCCATGCGATTTGGTGCCTGCAAATGCACTGCATAGTGGTGCTGTTGGCACCCGCATGCAGATTGCAAGGGCAATGCATTTGAACACTTTGCATTCTGGTGTGAACTGGCCCAAAAATCTTTAAAAAAACCACCATTATAACATCTTTTTATTATTTTACCCAAAATTATTTCTGTTTCCTATCGATTCAACTAAATGGGAGCCATGAGAACAATTGGCTTTACCACGGGTTGTCTTGGCATGAAAAGAACACTTTAATTCTCTCCAATCTGAGAGTGCACCTAGTAATCACACTCCTGCTGTGAGTGGAATAACTTGTCAGACGACATAATGTGTTCACATTTTTCTTCCAGATGGAGCCAAATGTGTGTCCATGACAACACAACGCAACTTTCTCTAGGTCGCACAGTAAGTCAGCACATTGTTAGTGTAGCAAGGTAACCCTTCACAGTATAGCAGGAACTTCTTAAAAGGGCTCTTTCATGAAAGGGCAACCGAGAATGCAATTGCTGATCTCTCCTTTTAAAAATGCTATTTTGTTGGCTGTCATGCTGATGCTTTGGCCTCAATGCTTTCTGAGTGACTGACCTGGTATATAGAATATAAAGAAGCAATTTGGTCACTTTTCTGACATTCATTGTTTGTTTCATGTCACTCAAAAGTATTTAAGTCAGATACAGCCAGGCAAGTGGCATATTCAAAAGGGGCCAACAATGGCTTTCCCTGTATTTATCTTTAACATGCGTCCCAATAAAGAGACACGGAACTGCTGTAAGTGTTCTTTTAAGGACTGAACTTAGAGTTTAAAAAACTGCACAGATTTATTATAGCCTGCTATGTCATTCTAAAAGCAAATTTTGCAAATAGGAGCCTGTATTGTATGGCATCCATAAGTTATTCTAACCAATATATATAGTCAGTTTGGGGCAGGCGGGCCAAATTATCCATCAAATTTATTTAAAACTGTGAGATACCAGCAGTGAGATTTCTGCAACCATTTTCATTTATACTATAGATTGAAGGATGCAAGAGGGGAGTGAGACTTCTGGGTCAGCGCAAAGAAAGAGCCAGGCACTCCAATACCAACAGCTTCCTGATGAAAGTTCTGTAATTAACCCCTTCTCACCTGCAATCTGTTTATTAGGGTCCACTGTAATGATGCCCTGTACCAGGGATATATAAAGTTCTTCATAAAGATTTTCACAGCTGCTGGCTCTAACAGTAAAGAACCCTTACTCAGTTTAAGGTTAAACGCTTCTTGTCCAACTTCTTTGAGTGGCTGCATGTCTTCCTGAATGACCTAAGAGTGAATGTCTTGCAGGACAATTACATGGGTCAATTGGAAAATGCACGAACAAGAAACAAAGTGTTACTAGACCTACTGATTACTAACAACACAGACCTGGTCACAGATGTGGAAATAAGGGGCAATTTAGGAAACAGCGATCACAGGTCAATTAGTTTCAGTATAAATCACACTAATAGCAAACATAAGAGGAATACTAAGACACTGAATTTCAAAAGAGCCAACTTCCATGAACTACGCTCCTTGTTAGAAAATATTAAATGGGATAAAATACTAGGAACAATGAACACAGAGGAAAAATGGTTGTGCTTTAAGAACATATTAAATAAGGGTATTAGCCAGTGCATCCCACTGGGAAATAAATTTAAAAGAGCTAATAAAAGTCCTGGGTGGCTCAACTCCAACGTAAAAATGCTTATAAAAGCAAAGGAGAAAGCCTTCAAAAAATACAAGCAGCATTCCAATTTTACAAAGAATGCAATAAGAAATGTAAGGGTGCAATCAGGGCAGCTAAGGTAGAACACGAAAGGCACATAGCAGAGGAGAGTAAGAAAAATACCAAGAAATTCTTTAAGTATATAAATAGTAAGAGAGGAGGGTCAGATCATATTGTAACCAGATTCCCTTCATCGTTCTTTATGGGGCCAAAGGATGGAGAGATGTCGAAGGTTTTGAATATATTCTTCTCCTCAGCCTTCCTAAGGGAAACGGGGGGGCTTCAGTAACCAAAACTGTAATGTTTATCCTCAAGGCACGTCACAGTAGGCAGCGTCATGGGTAGCAGAGGATAGAATTAGGAATAGACTTGAAAAACGTAACATCAATAAGTCACCAGGACCACACACCCAAGGGTCCTCATGGAACTCAGTCAAGTAATTACCAGACCATTGTTCCTAATTTTTACGAGGAGTCTTCTGACTGGTATGGTACCAGCTGATTGGAGAAAAACCAATGTAGCACCAATATTTAAAAAAGGACCAAGATATATCCCTGGGAACTACAGACCAGTTAGCCCATCGTAAATAGTTTGCAAGCTTTTGGAGGGGACGATAAGGGATTATATGCATGATTTCTGTAGTAAAAATTGTATCATTAGCAGTAATCAGCATGGATTCATAAAGAATCATTCTTGCCAAACCAATCTATTAACCTTCTATGAGGAGTGGAGCTGCCATCTAGACAAAGGAAGGCCCGTAAACGTGGTGTATCTGGATTTTGCAAAGGCATTCGATACAGTTCCCCATAAAGGTTTACTGTACAAACGGTCTGTCAGCATGGACCAGAGGGTGAGTACTTGGACTGATAAATTGGCTACAGGGGCGAGTTCAGACGGTGGTGATAAATGGGGAGTACTCGGAATAGTCCGGTGTGGAGAGTGGGGTCCCCCAGGGTTCTGTCCTGGGACCAATCCTATTTAATTTATTTATAAATGATCTGGAGAATGGGATAAACAGCTCAATCTCTGTATTTGCAGACGATACTAAGCGATGCAGGGCAATCATTTCTCCACAGGATGTGGAAACCTTGCAAGAAGATCTGGAGAAATTAATGGGATGGGCAACTACATGACAAATGAGGTTTAATGTAAAAAAATGTAAAATAATGCATTTGGGTGCCAAAAATATGATTGCAAACTACTCACTAGGGGGAGAGCCTCTGGGGGAATCTAGGATGGAAAAGGACCTGGGGGTCCTAGTAGAGGACAGGCTCGGCAATGGCATGCAATGCCAAGCTGCTGCATGCAAAGCCAACAGAATATTGGCATGCGTTAAAAAGGGGATTCACTCCAGAGATAAAACGATAATTCTCCCACTCTACAAGACTCTGGTCCTGCTGCATATTAAGTATGCCGTCCAGGTCTGATCACCAGTCCTCAGGAGAGATGTGCTGGAACTGGAGAGGATCCAGAGAAGGGCAACAAAGCTGATTAAGGGACTGGAGGACCTTCGTTATGAGGAAAGATTTTGAGCACTGAACTTATGCTCTCTGGAGAAGAGACGCTTGAAAGGGGATATGATTTCAATGTACAAATACCAGAATGGTGACCCCACAATAGGGATAAAACTTTTCCATGCAAGTGATTATAAAAAGACACGCGGCCATTCACTAAAATTAGAAGAAAGCCGGTTTAACCTTAAACTGTGTAGTGGGATCTTTACAGTAAGAGCAGCGAGGATGTGGAATTCTCTTCCACAAACAGTGGTTTCAGCAGGGAGCATAGATAATTAAAAAAAAAAAAAAACTATTAGATAGGCACCTAGACGACCGCAACATACAGGGATATACAATATAATATTGACATAAAAGTACACACACAGGTTAGACTTGATGGTCTTTTTTCAACCTCACAAACTATGTAACTATGTAACTATGAATAGTTTTCTCCCTGTGCTAAAATTCACCATTAAGATATCTGTATATTTTGATCATATTATCTAACCCCTTGGAGCCGGCACCACCCGACCCTTTAAAGGGTTTAGGATCATATGACCGTTGACTGTCAAGGAGGTCACATGATTGGAAAGCGCCCGATTGCAAGCAGCGATCCGGAGCTTTCCGTGAGCCACTGGTAACTATGCTGGGAGCATGTTTTTGGCACAGTTGTATTTGCATGCAAATATGCAGCTGCTCGGTGCCAAGGCCCACCCACAAAGAAGCCACATATTTGTGTGCGGCTGGCATAAAGAGGTTTAGCTTCTTTTCTCCAGGGAGAATACGTTTAATGTTTGTAGTCGTTCCTGATAACAGAGGTCCTCCAACTTCCCTTATTAGCTTTGATGCCGTTCTCTGGACCCGCTCCAGTTCCAGTACAGCCTTCTTGAGGTCTGGTGAACAGTCCTGGACGGCATCCTCAAGGTCTTGTAAAGAACTCGTAGTATTCTTTCCCAGAAAACATGTTTAGCAATCTGTCCCTGAAAAAGTCTCTAATGTTTAACTCTACTCAACTGCACAATAAAATTCTTGCTTTTTTTTTTTTTTTTTGGAATGCCTTTTTTAAACTTTACTGTATTCAAACTTTATGTGGCATTTCATTTTTACAAAGAGAAATGATTTAATTGACTTGTTAACCAGTTTGGTATATGCTAGTGTAATTGTAATGAGCATCACAGGTTACCTACTACCTTTGGTATAGTATTTCAGATGTAAAGTTTTTATGGAAGTGTAAAAAAAATTGCTTTGATGTAAAATGATAAAATCAAAGCAAATGTGTAATAACATTATGATGTGGAAATTAGACTGTCTTTACTAATGTTCCTAGGGGGTACTAAGACATATTGCTGCAAATAGGGGAAGGCTCAGTAACCTCCTTTAGTAAATCTATTCTTTTCCACTTTTGCGGTGTTGAACTGGTAAGCGGATCATGCAAACTGTCAGATGGCAGGTGAAGAATTCTCTTTGTATACAGTAAGATGAGTAGTAATGCAACACCAGAGCTGGAATTAGAGATATCACATTTCGGAATCTTGGATCTTCCGTTTTCCATTTTATACACGGAAGGACGGGGAAACTCCACAATTCCTGACAGTATGAATATTTTCAAATGACATTCCACACCATTCTAATTTACCAACCATTTGCTTGTTAAAAATACAACGTCCTGCAGAGCGTAGAAATAAATGGAAAATCAATCTCCTGTTTAATAGTGGTGCACGCTCTGAAAGAATGACAGGAAGGTGTCTTGTCTTCCTCCCACATAACATCAATCCAGGATCCCCCATCTGCACGCTCCTCACTATGTAAATATTTCCTATACACATTTTTCATCTTGTTGCCTGCCTTCTAGAGCCAAATATTTCTTTATTACTAACAACGACCATGTGATAAGGTCCAACTTTCCAAACTCGGTTATGGTTAACCTTTGCAGATTCTGATGTGCCCTTTTCATATGGAGAAACAGTTCTCATTTCTGGATGCCCATGTCAAGAAACGAATGTGCTAAACTGCATCCTGGGCATAGGCACGGCCATAGGTACACCTGCTCACTGAGTGAACCTGTCACTGATATTTACACTTTATTTCAATGAATAAGATACAGGTGGCCATAGCCAAATCACATTATTATTTTGAGTTAAAAAAAGTAAATCTTTCTCACCAGTAATACAACAAATCATTGCTTCTCTAAGGTTATCTATGTAAATGATCATATCTCTGGAAATCAATATTGTTTTATATAATAACAAACAGCAAAAAAAAAAATGTATTATTTTCTACCAGACAAGCCCTGTCTGATACATTTGGAATGAAACAAGTGGATCAGCAAGACAAAATCATTGTGCAGGAATACTAAGCAGAAAACAAATATTAGCGCATTAATAACTCTGTTTCAATTGGGCTGATCTATTTGTATATTTAAATGTATATCCAAATATAAAAGACCACAGCTCCTTTAATTGAGAGGAATTGCTGTTATATTTATACAAGTGAATGAGGTTTGGGTGTGGCGCTGTCTGAGCTTTGGGTATAAGGGAAAATAGTGTATGTCAGTGCAAAAAACGCTAATAAAATGCAATAGTTTCAGTGTAGATTTCCGTGTTAGTCCATAAATGTGCAAAGGGTGCTTGAAAAATGATGTATATGTTGTGTTTGTAGTGCTATAATTAAACACATAAAAATTGTAAGGCAACGTCACTAACAAAAAATAAATATAAATAAAACGCACAACTTAAATAATAAAAAACTTTTCTAGAAATTGTAACCAAATATTTAAGAGTATATGTACAGTCCAAAATTAGGGTCTGGTATGTGCGTGCTGCTTTCCTCAGAAAAACAACAAATGTGTCCATAAACCAAAAAACAAACAAATTAGGAAATCCTTTTGTTGTATGTGATAAGAAATGGTTGATCCG
>BLSH010365577.1:173348-189549 GCA_018402905.1 Glandirana rugosa
GACCGTGAGCGTCGTCTGGCGGTTCCGTGATGTAAAACTTGCACCACGTCCTTTGTACGTGCCTTGTGCGGAAAGGGTGTGATGTAAGACCACACTTGGTCGGGAGTCTGAAACGTGAAAAACGAAACTACGTGCACCTTACATAAATCGCGTAAATTTGACTTCAAGTCAACCAGAATAAAGTCGTCAACGAAAAGCTTCAGAATTTAATGTACCAGACTATATCTCTCTGGTGATCATCTTATTAGATAACCGGACATATACTAATGAACATATTTATACTATTATCCACATAACGCGAATCCTATTTCCAACGAGCTGACGACGCCACACCCAAACCTCATTCACTTTACACCAATCCCACCCACGGGAGGGAATACTGGAGGGCAGCAGTCGAGCAACCTTTATCCTAAGCGCAATACACCTATTATCATATTTATACAAGTAATCATATACAGGCCAATAGATTATTCTACTAGTGGTCTCTCTATATCAGACCATGTAATTTAAGACTTCGAAAAGCAACTGCTGAAATAAGACCAACTGAACTTCAGTTTAAATGCGCTAAATACATTCCACGTGCATCAAAGCAAAAAGTGCAAAGTCTGAGGGCTGGTTCACACCAGAATGTAGTGTGGGAAAGGCGTGTTCCGTGCATGTTTCCTGCACCACGTTCAAAATGTAGTGCCTTGGCGGTCTGCTGCGAGTGCCAGTACATTGTTAATGGCACCCCAAATGGCGATCACAAATGCAGTGCATTTGCAGGCACCAGATTGCAGTACCATGCGGTTTTGTGCAGTTTCTTTCAAAAGTAACGCATGCACTATTTTTTGCATGATCCAGTGCGATTTCAGCCCATTCACTGAAGAGGAACCGCACAGGAAGGCGGACCTCATTCATGTGCGATTCTAGTGTGAACCACTGCTCTTAGGCCTCATACACACGGGCATATGTAAAAAAATAAGCAAAATGTCGTCAGGGAAAAATATGAGTTTTTTTCGGCGTTTTGCATCAGTGTTAGTGAGCGTTAATGCGCGTTAGTGAGCGTCTGCGTCAATAAGGGTTTTTTTAAAAAAAATAACATTCCTCTGCTATTTTTTAACCTGAAAAGCCGGCGTCAAAAATGCCGGTTAACGTTGGTATGGCGTTAGTGAGCGTTTTGTGGCATCTGCGTTAAAAAGGCCAAAACGTTACAGCCTCGGGACGCGCTGGCCATGGGTTCTACTTTCAGCTCACTAACGCTGACGCCATCTACAGCTCAAAAACGTCTACATTTTTATGGGGCCATTGACGAACATGGAGAGCGGCAGAAAACGCTGGCTTCAAAAAAACGTCCGTGTGTATGAGGCCTAATAAAGAAAACATTTACAAAACCACTACTAACTCCCTTTGAGGGAAAATGCCAGCTTAGTTAAATGAGATGCATATTTGCAGTATGTCTGCGTTTTTAAGAGGCCATTGAATAACATGGAGAGCTGTAAAAAGTGCTAAAAAACCGTGGCTGTAAAAAATGCCCGTGTGTATGAGGCCTTAAAGTTTGCTTTATTTAAATATCAACCAAAGTTTGAGTAGGAATGCCTGTCCCCTGCCAGCAGGCTGCACAGTAGATCCTTTGCATAGGTCCCACACATACCCTGCTTAGACAAAGCCAGGACTCTCCAATCAGTGGGGAGCATGAGCTTTGTTGGTTACCAAGCTATAGGTCTATAGGATGTTGTTGGGCCATTGCAGAGAGACCACTGCTTCCACATAGAAAGCTAGAGTCCCACTTTGCAGCTGCTTGAGACTTTTAGACCTTTCTACTCAGGCTCTAATTGCTTTAGAAAACTCCTTGCGGCTTCACAGTCAGCTTCCCACAGCGCATGCATGAGCTGCGATGCACTTTGTAAATGGTCTCTCAGTCTGCTGAGAACTATGATGTGTCCCAGAAGGCTCCGGGAAAGGAAGGGGGGGGTGAACCAGGTACCTGCTCCTCCCAAAAGGAGGAGAGCAGGGGGGATGGGGCTATAGGAGGCAGAAAAGTGGAACTTCCCCTTTTGGGTGAAGTTTCACTGTAAGGAGTACAGCATATTCACTTTGTGAATAAGAGGAAATCTGTTCTTACATCTATTATCCAACCATTTGCAAATGGTGAATTAATTTTCACCATATTCACTGAGCTAAGTGACAATTCCATTGCAAAGTAAAAGTTTACTTTGCAAAGTGAACACACTCTACTCCTTTAGTAAATCTGCCCCTATACGTTCCCAACTTATCAGCACTTAAGCACTTAAATGAAGTTATTATTATGATGAATTATTTGCACTGAGAAAACATTGAGGTGGCAGAGAGCAGAAAGAACTGACCTTGAACACAAAAGAACTATTTACGTCACTTTTGTGAAATTGCAGGGCAGAATAAACAGCAATTCACTTGGGGAAGGTAGCAGCAGAGATGGATAAGACACGGATGAATCACTAGAAAATCTATATCATAATGCCTTGTATTAACCCTGTCACAAAGATAGCCAGTCTGCATGAAGTAGTACTGGATTAAAGAAATAAGTAATGAATTTGTAATGCTCTCTTACAACAGATGTGTTAAAACATATAGGTATTAAATGTACATTACACTCATTCCATTGTTAATCACAGCCAACCTTGAATTGCTAGAATTCTTATTTTCATATATGACTGTCTGCTTCGCTAGAAAACTCCACATACTCTCATTATACATATCTTATTCATGACTCTGTATCTGTGCATGTGAAGAAGCAAGGCAGTGGGGTTAATTTACTAAACGGGAGAGTGCAAAATCTGGCACAAATCTGCATAGAAACCAATCAGCTCCCATTTTTTTGTCAAAGCTTAACCACTTAACCACTTACCTACCGGGCCACTTTTTTACATTTGGTGGTCACAAGCTAAAAACATTTTTTTTTGCTAGAGAATTGCTTAGAACCCCCAAACATTATATATATATATTTTTTTTTCAAACACCCTAGAGAATAAAGTGGCGATTGTTTCAATACTTTTTGTCACACGGTATTTGCGCAGCGGTCTTTCAAGCGCGATTTTTTTGGAACAATTTTACTTTTTTGAGTTAAAAAATAAGACAACAGTAAAGTTAGCCCAATTTTTTTCCATATTGTGAAAGAGGATGTTACGCCGAGTAAATAGATACCATACATGACCTGGTTGAAAATTGCACGCACTCACGGGATGACGACAGAGTACGGTATTTAAAAAGTTCCATAGGCGACGCTTTAAAATTTTTTAACGGTTACCAGGTTAGAGTTACACTCTGGCGATCGCGGCGATACCTCACATGTGTGGTTTGAACACCGTTTTCACATGTGGGCGCGACTTACGTATGCGTTTTCTTTGCTGCGCGAGCTCGCGGGGACGGTGGCGATTTAAATTTTTTTTTTTTTTTTTTTTTTAATTTCATTTATTTATTTATTTTTAGCACTGTTCCTTTAAAAAAAAAAATCTGATCACTTTTATTGCTATCACAAGGAATGTAAACATCCCTTGTGATAGTAATAGGTGGTGACAGGTACTCTTTTTGGAGGGCCGGGGGGGTCTAAAAGACCCCCCATCCCTCCTTTACACTTCACAGTATTCAGATCGCCAAAAACGGCGATTCTGAATACTGTTGTTTTTTTAAAATTGGCGCCGTTAGCCACCGTGTAAACCGGAAGTGACGTTGTGACGTTGCTTCTGGAATTTGCCGAAGGAGACCCGATCGGAGCCGATTACGGCTTTGATCAGGTCTCCTTCCAGCCGGCGGACGCGCCGGATCGTCGCTCCGGTCTCCCGGTGGGACGGGAGGCCAGAGAAGAGCGGCGGAAGGGGGGTCGTCCCCTCCCGCCCCCTGGGGTAACGACCGAGCGGCTCCCGAGCCGGATCGGTCATTACCCCTGGATAGCCGACCGCTCGCTCTAAAAAATTACACCGGGATATAGTCTGCAGGTGCAGGCTATGTCCCGGTACAGCCGCTCAAACCCGACCACCGCCTATTTACGCCGCTGGTCGGGAAGGTGTTAAGGACCGAGCCTCTTTTTGAGATTCAGTGTTTACAAGTTAAAATCAGGTTTTTTTTGCTATAAAATTACTTAGAACCCCCAAACATTATATATATCTTTTTCTTACACCCTAGAGAATAAAATGCCAGTCGTTGTAATACTTTATGTCACACTGTATTTGCACAGTGGTCTTACAAGCACGATTTTTTGGAAAAAAATCACTTTTTTGAATTAAAAAATAAGACAACAGTAAAGTTAGCCCAAATTTTTGCTATATTGTGAAAGATAATGTTCCGCTGAGTAAATTGATACCCAACATGTCATGCTTCAAAATTGCACCCGCTCGTGGAATGGCGACAAACTTTGGCACTTAAAAATCTCCATTGGCAACGTTTAAAAATTTCTACAGATCACCAGTTTTAAGCTACAGAGGAGGTCTAGTGCTAGAATTATTGCTCTCGCGCTAACCATCGCGGTGATATCTCACATGTGTGGTTTGAACACTGTTTTCGTATGCAGGAGCGACTTCCGTATGCGTTTGCTTCTGAGTGTGAGCTCGGAGGGATGGGGCACTTTAATTTTTTTTTTTTTCTTATTCATTTTACTTTTTATTTTTTTATTTTTACACCGTCCATTTAAAAAAAAAAATGGGTCACTTTTATTCCTATTACAAGGAATGTAAACAGAAAAAAAGCATGCCAGGACCTCTTAAAGGAGAGGTATGGCCTGAGCTCATTATGGGTCACAGGAGTGCAATCCGTTTTGCACTTCTGTGACCCATTTTCAGCCATTTGACCCATGGACTAAAGCAGGGCTTGACAAATTTGCTTTGAATCTAGGAGCCAGCTAAAAAAAAAGTTAGGAGCCAGTTTTTTATAGCGTAGTGTTGGGTTGTCAGCGCCCGTGGTAAGACAAGTAATTTGCGTCCCCCTAACCCTAACTTACTCACAGCAGAGCAGCCAGTCGCCGTTACATCAGGGTTATAGGCTGGCCAGAAAGAATGACATTAAAAAATCTGTTATGGGGAAAACTCATTATTATGCCTAATGCATTGCGACTGCGGCATGTAAAACGCCCTCATCTGCTGCCTAATGGAGCTTAAGGGAGGCCAATGGTGGGTGGCAAAAACATGTCCCTACTGCACATTTTTACCACCCAACTGCACATATAAATGAAGCCTTAGTGATATTTTAAATAAAATACCAAAAAAAAGGTGAAAAGTATTCCAGTGCTGCTGATCTTCTGCTGCCTCTTTGCAGCCAATTCCTGCCTACATGTGTGTCCCTCACAGTGACTCTTCATTGGTCTGCTGGGTTTCTGGTCACCATGAAATACCGGAGCCCAGCTGCACAGAGTGGTAATTGTTGATGGTACACAGGGCTTTCTCACGGTGTAACATCATCTTTCATATTATACAAAAAAAAAAAAATGGGCTAACTTTACTGTTTAGTTTTTTTTTATTTATTAAAGTGTATTTTTCCCGAAAAATTGCACTTAAAAGACCGCTGCGCAAATATCATGTGACATAAAATATTACAACAACTGTTATTTTATTCTCTAGGGTCTCTGCTAAAAAATAATATATAATGTTTGGAGGTTCCAAGTCATTTTCTAACAGAAAATACTGGATCTTTACTTGTAAGCCACAAATGTGAGAAAAGGTTTAGTCTTTAAATGGTTAAACTTTCCTGATACAGCCCGGAGATAATTTCTTTGAAAGAATGATACATTGTTGTTCATTTATTCTTCTAACTATCAACAAATATTCCAGGCAGCCAGCAAAGTTTAACAGCTGTTAGATCAAGTAGAGAACGGCTCTCTCGCTGAATCTGACACACTGTTTTAACATAGTGAGAGGGACCGGCTGTCACTCACCAGGACGCGATTTTTGGATGCCATTGCGACCTGGCGCTCGGGTATTGTCGAGGCCTGGACTAAAGTCCACTCTCTGCTGACATCACAGGATCATGACTTCAAGAGTTTGGATCTGCCAGTTGCCTGGACCAACAGCCGTCTCAGTGAGCCTGAGAAGGCCGATCCCAGCCTCTCCACAGCTCAGCGCTCCAGTGAGTGTGGAGGAGCAGAGCAGAGGGCTTGCTGATTGACAGCCATCAGCTCTCTGCTCGGGGATCAGAGAGAACCGAGCCATCAGTGTAGAAGCGCCGGAGGACAGGTGCAGCATTGGACCGATGCTGCATCCATCTAGGTAAGTATAATGGGGAAATAATCCGCAAACCCATACTTCTATTTCAAATATGAGATCTGGGGCCAAAAAGACCTCAGATCTCATATTTACACTAAAATGCAATAAAAAAAAAATTTAAATGTCATTTGAAAAAAAAAAAATTCTCCTTTAAGAGCATTGGGCGTTAGTGACTTTGACGTCGCTTCTGCCCTTCAATGCTATGGAGCCGAGTGGGTGGCATCTTCCGCTCACTCGGCATCCATACTCTGAGGAGAGAAGACCGATAATCTCCGCCGTTACCGGCGGGTTCGGTAAGAGGTGGAGACTCCGGTAAAGTGGTGTAGGGGAGGGGGGCACAACTCCCACCCCAGATAAAAGTGATCTTGTGGCGATTGCGTCGCAGGGACCACTTTTATCTGAAAGCAGGCTACCCGCTGTTTAAAATGATACCGGAGTTATGGTAGCTATCTACTACCATAACAACAGTATTCAACAGCAAAGTACTGCCATTTAATGATGGCGGGTAGTCCGGAAGTGGTTCATTGAACAAGCTGAATTTAGCAGCTGATTGGCTACCATGCACAGCTGCACCAGATGTTACACTCTTCAGTTTTAGTAAATCAACTCCTCTGTGTTCACTGGTTTAAGGACTGCACCTATTCTGACTCCTAACTGTTGTAATGGCGACTTATCCCTTGTTGAGACCTCTATGCCTGGCCTGTATAAGCAGATATGATCACCGCAGACAGTTCTTATCAGATAGTGACTCACCAATTACCGATTTCTTCCACGAGCGTTTATTCATTGGAATAGCAGGTACAGCATACAACAAATGTGACAGATGGTCGAAAGATGGTAACTGCAGGTCAAAACATAGTAATGTGTCCCAGGATGCGAGTAGATAGAGTGAGGCCTTCTAGCGTGTGGCCATATTCTTTACCTCATGAGAGAGAGGACACAGGAAGAGGAAATAGAATAGCAGAGTGCACCAGGAACCGGAAGTTACAGAGTAGAGTGAACTAGGAAGAGGAAATAGCTCACAGAGGATGGGAAGTACACACTTAGAAAATACAATAGAAGGTGTAATATCCAAAAGAACCACAAGATGGCATTGTAATAACCAACTATAAAACATTACTATAGCTGCATATTTATGTTACATGGAATCTTGTAACGGAACAGCACCTATGTGAGCCTACTGTAGCCTCATCTATCTAATAGAGCATGACAGTGAGGTTGTACAGCACAGAATTATAGGACAGAAGCCTGCAATCCGCCTTGTGAGCGAAAGGGAAATTAAAATCTTTAAATCATTTAACCAAAACAATGAAATAGTACCTACCTAACTACCCAAACAATTCTGGAAGGCCCTTTTACCA
The DNA here is from genome assembly GCA_018402905.1 of Glandirana rugosa. Taxonomy (NCBI): domain Eukaryota; kingdom Metazoa; phylum Chordata; class Amphibia; order Anura; family Ranidae; genus Glandirana; species Glandirana rugosa. The sequence continues at coordinate 180,919 of BLSH010365577.1, forward strand.
AATAGAAGTTGATACATTTTAAAGGAGATTATACAATCACTATTCCCCTGTATGCTGAGCTTTAGGAAGATTTACAGTCTCTGTTTTTCCTGATGACTCTCTCACTATCGGGACCAAAAGTGAGGGGAGATGCAATATTTGGAGTTGTCACAAGAACACAGAGAAAAGGGGAAATCTTCCGATGGGGACACTTGTTCTGATGACAACTATCTTAAGCCTCATACACACGGGCCAATTGTTGGAAAATTGAACGTCCGTTTGTCCAAATTGGCTGTTGGCGGTTTTGTCTAGCGTACTGATGGTAGTCAAGTAATTGGCCAACAAAATCGAGCGTAGTGACGTGTTACGAGCGTATAAAGAGGAAGTTCAGGTGAATGTGATTTGTGAATTACAAACACAGGTTTACACGATCAAACATTTCCTGGATTCCGAGCATGCGTGTTTGCACTTCCAACTTTTTGTTGGGTCAACTTCTGTACACACGAGCCAACAATTGGCCAACAAAAGTTTTCTAGTCTTGTCAGCCAACTTCTGTTGGACAATAATTAGAAATTGGCTGTTGGATCCTGCGTACTAACAGTCAGATTATCGGACAACAGGCTGTTGGACGACCGTTGTTGGGCAATTATTATATCGTGTGTATGGGCCTTAAAGCTGGGTATACACGGATAGTTTTTTTGTTTCTGGTGGGCTGAACGAAAAATAGACCCCAAAAAGAAAACAAACGGATTCTCTCATCCACACGAGTGAGTTGGATGAAGTAGTCCTCCCCGCTGTGCCAATGTATTGTGACAGCTGCAGCCACTGATCAAATGTGCCCATTCAACAGAAGCCGTTCTACTGATCAACATTTGTCAAACAGGGAGTGCCACACACGGATCGCATTTCTGCCAGTCCCTGCTGAACTGGACGAATTTCGATCTGTCTGTTAAACAGCTGAAGTGCAAAGATTTTTAACAATGTTAGAAAATGCTCAGAAAGTGAGAACGGAACATAGGAAACATTTGATATAGAGAGGAAGTGAGTGAAAATTACATCAGATTTTTTACCTTCATTATGAGTAGAGGCAACAGACCCCTGTAGGGAGGCTGGGGGAGTTGGTAAGAGATAGGATCTTATAAGCAGCAAGGGTACAATGATCATATTGAGAGGATATTGAAAAACATTCTTAGGCCTCGTTCACACCTATGCAATTTTAGTGCTTTTTACATTTTGCAGATTTGCACTACAGTCCATTCAACATGGTTTCCTATGGAACGCTTTCTGTAGCGCAAATCTGCAAAATGCAAAAAGCACTATAAATGCATAGGTGTGAACCAGGCCTTAAAGTGATTCTAAAGTCTTGTTTTTTTTTTTTTTTTTTTAAATAACAAACATGTTATACTTACCTCCTCTGTGCAGTTGGATTTGCACAGAAATGCCCAGACCCTCTTCTTCTTGGGTCCCTCTTTGCTGCTCCTGGCCCCTCCCTCCTATCCAGTGCCCCCCTCAGCTTTCTATGTGGGCACCCGAGCCGAGTCACAGCTCCCTGTGTCCATTCAGACATGGAGCCCCGACCTGGCCCTGCCCTTCTCTCCCGTGATTGGCTCACTGATTTTGATTGACAGCCGTGGAATTCAATAGCACCGCTGCCATGTCTCAGCCAATCAGGAGGAGTGTCTGAGACAGCTAAGACACTCGTGGACCTTGATGCAAAGAGAAGGGGCTCAGGTAAGTAATTAGGAGCTGCTACACACAGAAGGTTTTTTATCTTAATGCATAAAATGCATGAAGATAAAAAAACTGCTTTTACAACTCCTTTAATTACTGTATTGCACACATCATTAAAGAGAGAAAAGTCGTAAAGAAAATTGATTCAGGAAAAGATTAGTATAGTAGGGCATTGACAGAGTACTAGTTTTAAATTAAGAACATAGCGAACAAAGTAATTCTGAAAAGACACCACTGAGTGGAAATGTATAGGAATGGGCAGATTACCAAATGTTTTTGTATTCTGTGGCCAAAGTGTAAGGTTAGATTTAGACATGCATCTAAATCATCCTCTCCTTTGGAGCCTGATCCGCGTTCAGGGATCGCCCTTCAGAGACTACTGACAGGCGGTGGAGAAGCAGTGTGATGCCTCCTCACCACCTGTTGTACTCCAAATTTTCCAAATGAGCCGCAACCACATGCATTACACACGGTTGCAAGGCTTTTTGTGCTTCTCCATTTACTTGATTGTGTAGTGCTTGGTGGGGTTGCTGTCCGCCGATCACTACGTTGAGTATACTTTGCAATGTTTGGGTTAGCATCCAGAGCATGTAGACACTTCCGTCTGCTGCCTATTGCAGCTTATGGGGGGTAGTTGGAGGGCAGCAGAAACACAGCTCAACTGTGCATTTTTGATGCCCCCCCAACTGCATGTCTAAATAAAGCCTTACTTTTCTCTGTATGATTAATAACAGCCCTGTTGACATTCTTTTATTTGTTTAATGAAGGAAATATGTCAACATCAAATGTTCAGGACAACAGAAGTTAAAGATAATGTCACTTCCAATGAACAAACAAGGGAAGTCATTTATTTTATTGGGATCAGTAACGTCGGTAGAGAAATGCAGCCAAGGATGGCTTTGTAGTGACTACACTATCCCTGCATCTCTGAAACATATTTAGCGAAGCGGAAGAAACTGGGAGAATTTTAATGTAAAAATCCCCTCCTCTAGGTATAATGCAAGATTTCTGTTAGGACTTGATATTCTGTACATAGAGATAGGCCATGCCAGTGCACATTCTAGAAATGAGGGTGAAGTGGGAATACCTGCCTTATAATCATGTTTGCTCCCAGTGTTGTAATAAGAAACAAAACATCGCATCACCCTGGAATTCCTTTACATTTACAGGACCTTTGCATGTCTTTCAACATAATTAAAGGTTTTAATGCAGGACTAGGAAATGTACATGTTGATGTTAATCTTTCTGCAGACTTCTTAGAAAAAGCATTGACCCCAACTACACTATTTCCAAGGAGAGAATGGTGGAGACATTTTAATTTGAAGCTTTAAGACATTACGATTGTCTTTAGATGTACTGTATATGAATTCTTTAACCTAAAATGTATTAAATGCCACGTACTGCAAATATGCATCTCATTTAACTAAGCTGGCATTTTCCCTCAAAGGGAGTTAGTAGTGGTTTTGTACTTGTTTTCTTTATTATAGGCAGAACCTGAAGGCTCCATGCACACTAGTGTTCCTTTAAGCTCCTAGAAGCTGTTAATAGCATTTTTTCTGCTCCTAGTAGCTAAATAGTGTTATCTTAGGTGTCCATGCACACTACTTTAGGCTATTAGTGGTTTTTGAGCTTCAGTGTCTAGGAGCTTAAAAAAAAAAAAAAAAATGTTTTTGTAGCGTTCCCTGGAGCGTTTTTTTTCAGCAGAAACGCTCCTAAACGCTACTAATAGCGTTTTTTGAGCTTTTTTTCCCCCAATAACATGCGTATGCTCCTAAACACTCTTAAACACTCCTAAAACAATACTACAAAAAGCTATTACCAAAGTTTTTTATCCAGTGATTTTTCCAGTGCTTTTTAGTTTAAATAAAAATGCTAGTGTGCATGGAGCCTAAAGTGGTATTAAACCCAAAAGCAAACCTTTGTTATATTGCAGCTTACCAATTCTTAGAGGTGATTGCTGCATTTGTTTTCTTTTTTTTTGGCTTTCTTTCTTTTATTTTCACCTGGTGATCTGGCCAGTAAGTCAGTAGTTTTTCAAAAGAACAAGCTCTCCTGCATATGTAGCAGTTATAGTGTTGAGACAAACCATTTTACACTTACATGGCTGCTTACAACGACCAGCTTTTGCTTATTTATAAAAAAAAAAAGCTTTATCCACCTTTACAACTGTTTTCTTTAACTCCGGTGTAAGCTGGAGTTTGGCTTCAATTTGTTAGTGTATCTAAATCTGCTAGTACAGTGTGGCAAAAAAGTATTTAGTCAGCTACCAATTGTGCAAGTTCTCCCACTTAAAAAGATGAGAGAGGCCTGTAATTTTCATCATAGGTACACTTCAACTATGAGAGACATAATGAGAAAAAAAATCCAGAAAATCACATTGTCTGATTTATGTAGAATTTATTTGCAAATTATGGTGGAAAATAAGTATTTGGTCAATAACAAAAGTCATCTCAATACTTTGTTATATATACTTTTTTTGAATGATATATATCAGCCAAGCATGTGTACCATGCTCCTGGTGTTTGTATTTATCAATTATTAGTGATCAACCAGTGCTACAGAGCACTGTTTGATCACTTCGTATACAACAGTATGATAGTAGTGCCTACTGACGTGACCCTGGCACTTGCAATATTGAACAAGTGTCCCCATTGGACGATTTCCACTATATTCCTTTTCTGGTGACAATTTTAAATATTTCATAATATATTACTGCCAGCATCAGTAGCCACTACTATTATACTGTTGTATTTTGAGATGCCAATCAGTACTACGTGAATATACACTAACGTTCATTTATTACTTAAAACACGTCAGGAGACCTTGCACTGCATCCAGGCAGGACTATTATTTAATAAATGACAATTTATTCTTGGAGTGAACAGCCTTGCTTGGATTACAAACATCTGCTCTTTTTCAGAATATGTGCAGAATAGTTCCAGTCCTCAGGTGAAGCGAGAATCTCATAAAAAGTGGAAACTTCCCAGAGCCTGGCAGGGAAGAGATTCCTATCCTAACTACTGGCCTTCAAAGATCCCCACATCACGAGCCTCAGTCACTGGCTTGTTGCAATCAATCGGATTCAAATCCATACTAAAAATTGGCAGCGCAAAATGGTTGCTATGAAAGGTATTTTAATAAGTAGTAGTAATAGTACAAAAGAGCACATGTATATTACTCGCGCCAAAATAAAAAACAATGTTTATTTACACACATACATACAGTATGCATGTTCTCCCTGTGCCTACATGAGTCTCCTCCAGGTTCTCCGGATTCCTCCCACACTCCAAAGACATGCTGGTAGGTTCATTGGCTCCTGTCAAAATTGGCCCTATTATGTATGAATGTGAGTTACGGACCTTAGATTGTAAGCTCCATGATCGCAGGTAATGATGTGAATGTACAATATATGTATGTAAAGCGTTGCGTAAATTGATGCTGCTATAGAAGTACCTATAATAATAATATATAGGAGGACGAAATAACCACTCATACATAGCCATTGACCAAGAAAAGCATGAGCACATGAGAGTACATGTTTCACTCTGCTGTCTTGAGAAAATTTGATTGCATGGTGGAAGGAAATTTAAGAAGCGCATACTTCTATTTGTACTCAAGGCAGGGGAATTCTTTTATTTCTTGGTAGCCTTATGTCAATTTTCCTGACTGATCAGCCACCCCGTACCTCTGAGACCAATCTCTGATGCAGCTGATGGAAGGAAGCGACGGTGAAGCAAAAGTTGGTGGGACTCTACTTTATAGATTATTTTCCAGTATTTAACAATCTATATTTGTATTCTTTTTACATGCTTGCTGTTCAGCTTTCTTCACCTTTTTAAACTGTATTTTTATTATAATTTTCAACAATACCTCAAGTTAGTGTTCAAGCAGAAATACAGCAATATGCCTGCCACAATAGTAATAACTATTTGAAAAAAACCCTTGGCTAGATTCAGCAGAAGGTCTGACAACAAAACACAGGAATATTTTAGATTTGTCTTCATCTAAACTACAACCAAACCACCAAAAGTGGGATTCAGCCACACTGCAAGGGTTAAATGCTTGTTATGTTTGGGGGGTACAGAAAACAGGCTGTATTACTTAACCTGACTTCCTGCTCCAGCTGGCTCTGGTGCTCTCCTCTTCTCCCTAAAGGTCCTGTCTGTGGGTGGTCCCTCATTGTGATCACGTACAATGTGGGGCTGTTAACCCTGCATTGTACATTAAGGAGGCAGGAGTACAACTGTGGCCAGGAGTGCCTTAGAGAGGAAGCTTTGCAAGACCAGTCTCACTGATAGATGGACCCCCTGCTGGAGAGAGGTATAAGGTAAGTATTACACCTTATTCATGTACCCCAAGACTTACTGAGCATGTAACCCTTTCAGTGTATGTTTTTGGCCTAGAGTTGGGCCTTAACATTTTTAAGGTTTTATGGTTTCAAACTTGGAGGGACAAAAAGGGGACAGATGTCCTCCTTGCTTCCTTTCCATCATGCTTTGTACTAGCTGATGGAAGAAGTCAGGGAGATATGAAACAGTGACCAACACCCTATGCTAGCCAGGGGGCATATCTATAATGCTCAGTGGATCTCATGGGGGCATGGACATCACCAGACAGGAAAAGTTCCTGCTTCTGCTTCAATGAAAATTCAGAGGCAGGCAGTGGGTGGGTGCTGCATAGTGGCATGTCAATGACTTGGCAATAAAACAAGTATAAACGTATATTGGTCCTTTAGAGTCTCCTGACCTAAAGCTGCAACTGCAGTACACTTGGGTTTCTTAAAAATTATTGACGATTTTGCAGAAGTCAGTGCCCACAATTCAGGGCTGAAGTGATTGTAAAGCTTTTTTAAATGTATTATTATTATTTTTAATTAAAATAAACAGGTTATACTTACCTGCTCTTTGCAATGATATTGCACAGGGCTGCCCCGAACCCTCTCTTCTGAGGTCCCCCACCAGCAATCTTGGCTCCTCTTCTTCTGGGTCTGCCACCACAGCAAGCTGCTTGCTATGGGGCAGATGCATCTATAGTAAGTTGACCAGATTTTTAAAATGAAATCCGAGGACATATTTTTTTTTTACTAGTTATGGCGGCAATCAGCGACTTATAGAAGGACTGAGCTATTGCGATGGACAAATCGGACACTAAGTGACACTTTTGACACTTTGTGGGAACCAGTGATCGGTGCTAAAAATATGCGCTGTCACTGTACTAATGACGCTGGCTGGGAAGGGGTTAACATCTAGGGCAATCACAGGATCACTCCGCCGAGGAAGGCAAGGAGATAGGCAGGCAGGTGGCTGGCCGGAACTTGAGCCAAGGCAGAAGAACATGTGAGTGGGAGCGGAATGGACACGCGCCTGAAACTGAAGAAATAGTCCCTCCACTCCGACCAGCAGATGATCATCAGAAAGGGGCACAAATAATGGAAAAAAATACATCAACCTAAGCCAGTAGGAGCGGCGGAGTTGGAGTTTGTAATTCAGATTTTTTTTTTTTTAATTCTGCATTGAAATTGCCTGGGCCCCTGTTTAAATCCAATCCGGGGACAAAACCTCAGTCCAGGGACTTTCCCAGGAAACCAGGGACGTCTTGTCACCCTAATCTATATGCACAAACAGCGCAACTTGGCTCCACCCCCTCTCCCTCCTCACATGATTTGACTGACAGCAGCAGGAGCCAATGGTTCCCACTGCTCTCAGCCACGCCTTTGAGAGAGGGGAGAAGGGCTGCTGCAGATGAGCACAGCACATGAAATCGAGAATAGACTCGGATAAGTGTTTAAGGGGGTTGGGGGGGGGGTTGAACATAAAAAATCTTTACCTTAATGCAGATAATGCATTAAGGTAATAAACCTTTTTACTTTTAGAACCACTTTAACTTTCTTGTCCATAACCTCCTGAACGTTTGCCTGAATGCAATAATATAACTTTATAGAGTTTTTTTGTCAGCGTAAATATATCTATATACTAATGCAAAAAAAAAAAAAATTATTTGTAATTAGCTGCCACGGGGGAACCTATTTATTTAACAGCAGAGAACGCTGTGCTTATGGTAAAAAAAATGCTAATGACAATGTGCTCTATAATGGATGGCATGGTAAATCAATGGAAACAGGCTGAGTAGTGACAATGCTTCATGTACTACTTATATAAACTGATGTATCTTAGTTACAAGTTCAATGTTCCTAAACAGCAGCCCTAACCTTTCACGTAATACATTGATTATGGAGGTTTTATTATGGCATGAACGGAATGCGTACATATTATTACCATCACTCGAGACAGTTACTCTCTCCACTGCAGACTTACATATAACATCTGGTTGCTGTTATGCTTTTGTCCCATCATTCCTAAATGTTAGTAGTATGCATTGCCCAAAACTGATAGAAATCATATAGTCCCTAAAGAATTGTTCAAATCTAATGTTTTTTTCTTTATTACAGAGAAGAACCAGCATATCCACAGATTAGTGGTCATAATTAGTGTTGAGCGAACCCGGACTGTAACGTTCGGGTCCGTACCGAACTTTTGGGTGTCCGTGGCACGGACCCGGACCCGGACATTTCAAAAATCGTTCGGGTTCGGTCCGGGGTTCTGCTATTTTACTCCACGTGTTGAGAAGCTGCAGGGCAGCCAATCAACAAGCGTTTCACTGGTTTGCCCTTAGAAGCCATCACAGCCATGCCTACTAATGGCATGGCTGTGATTGGCCGGTGCATCATGTGACCCAGCCTCTTTATAAGCTGGAGTCACAGTGCTGCAGTCACATGCTCCTTGGGTTAGTATAGGGAAAGGTAGCTGACGGCGTGAGGGAGAGATTTTAGCCATTTTAAGACCTGATCCTGCATCCTGAGATAGATTACTTTACTACTGCTGTCTGTGCTGTTGCTCTGAGGACAGATAGCAGAAATTAGAG
>BLSH010365577.1:196811-207359 GCA_018402905.1 Glandirana rugosa
AGAAAACGAACATACTAGGGTCGTATTAACCATTGAGACAGGTCTCAGAGTCTATTCGACATTCACCGTAACGGAAAAAGTAACCGTAGGTATTCAGTTCCATCTGGTTATGAACATAAACTTACAATGATGTCTAGTTTAATATCTGTGGAAGAAAACCACAATAATGTGTGTCATGTATCTACTAAACATACTAAAGTCTTGGTAAGTTTCCAAAACATGAGAGAGGAGAGCTCCAGGAAAGCCGTACACAATACATGACGGAGAGGCTGGCCTGGTCCCGCACACTGCACTAGAGATAGGAGTGTAAATAAACAGGAACGCAGGATGGTGTTTAGTAATCAAACTGAGTTTATAACTTTGGGAGGGGAAGCTAAAAACAGAATGGTATAAACATCAGATTAATGTAATGGAAACAAAGTGAGAGCTTTAGATCAAGGTTGTTATACAATTACAGTATTCTTGCCTTGTATACCTGGCTCGTTATGGATGCCAATGAAAAAGGCAATGCCACTTACAGCTTATCTGAGACTCTGGACAGAGTTACCAATTATGCTGGGATCATACAAGCAAAAGAGAAATATGTTACCAATCCTGGCTTCCTACCTGCAGCGCTTTTTTCTCTGCCAAATCCATTGTGCGTTTAATGAACCCCACTCAGTATGGTAGGTGAGAAATATTTGGCCATCTATAGTACTCAGCTGATGGACTATGCGGCGCTTTCATTCTTTTGCTTTGACAAGTGGAGAATCAGCCCTACTTGCAGAGAGACACTATGGGGTTGATTTACTAAAGGCAAATACACTGTGCACTTTGCAAAATATAGTTGCCCTCTGCAAGAGCAGTTGCTCCAGAGCTTAGTACATGAGCAAAAGCTCTGCTGACTTCCATCATCCAATCATGTCCAAGCAAAAATGCAATTCTTTTTTATTTTCTTGCATGTGATTGGGTGCTTTTTGCAAAGTGAAGCTTTACCTCATTTACCAAGCTCTGGAGCAACTGCACTGGCAGAATGCAACTGCTCTTTGCAAAGTGCACAGTCTATTTGCCTTTAGTAAATCAACCCCAATATCTGTACACAATATGTAGATGTTCTCCCAGAGTCTGTGTGGGTTTCCTCTAACAATCCTAACCTGTTCACAGCGTACAAATCAACCCAAACTGTATCTGTCTAACTAGTGGAAACATTGAATGGAAAGCTTTGTCAATTTGTAGGGGCTGATAGATCAATTCTAGGCAATGTTTAAAAATCTATCACTATCAAAATTAATGTGGTAATGAAACACAATTTTTTACAAAACTGTCTCTTTAGGACATTAGAAAAAGAACATGTAGTTATATATAGAAGGGGGAACCATGGTTTTCGTCTCTGCAGAAAAGGAAATTATGAAATGAAAGAGGAAGACTAAGAAAGCGGTAACTGATTACTTTCCACATGAGTGTACGGTGACAAGAAAAGACTGTGATAATTCTACAGACTGGACACCATTAAAATCTTCAGCCATCAATTATGTATTTCAGTTTTGTGCAGTTGTCTCCATTATGTGAAAAATCCTAGGGGAGAACAGAGAAAGCATCGGGGTGGGGGGAGGAGACATAACTAATAAAAAAGTTTATTGCTGTGGATCCAAATTGTGAAATTGCACAAGTAAAGTTTTAACACCGCCAGTCTCATTGTTCTTTAAAAATTAAATTCATTTCTTTGCACACATATATTCCATAAAGGGACTTGGAGCTAGAGCACCTAGCTCTTCTTTCCCTGCATTGCATGCAAAGGGTGGGTGCTGAATTCTGTAGATGAAATTGCTCATGAAAAGTAACTATAAACTGCTAGGGGAATAAGGTGACATGCTTTCCATACTTCTTACTCCAGCAGGCTTCCTACATGCTGTGCAACCAATCCCATAAATCCTCTTCTCGAAGGAGCTCTGGGTGGTAGTCACATGCTGACATCATCAAGGAAAATGCAGAACCAACAGTCCTGCATTGTACATGAGGACAACAAGCAAGATAAGAGTGCTTATTACACTACCTCTAGACTTAAAGGGTAACTCCACTTTTGTTGAGAAAAACACATTCCCCTCTGGGTGAAGAATGTACATTGAAAGGTTTTTAACAAACTTTGTTGCAGAGCCCTGCCTGTTTCTGCTCTGAAGAAAAAGCAGACTGTTTTTGCCAATGTGCACAGAGAATCTGAATGGGAGAGACTTTTTCATTATTAATCAGCTAATGCACTTGGAAAGTGGCAGGGTCTGCATTCCTTTAGTAGTGAATAACGCTTTGGAAGTATCTCATTAAAATTGATTTTTTTTGTTGCAAAAGATGCCTAAAATCTGACTGGTGTCTTAGTGCACAATTTTAGGAATATTGGTGAGCCAAACAGGAAATTACGTTTGTATGCGCATGCGACAGTGAAATCACCAGCTGCTGCACACTGGAATATCTCCTGAACGGTGTACGGCTTACCTGTAGGTAAAAGTCAAATTCAGGAGTTTACTACCACTTTAATACCGTTTTAACAGAAGTTAAATACATTTTATATGCAATTACTACTGCCTAAAAGTGTACATTCACCTTTAGTAACTTTTTCAAATATGCCCCTATGAAATTTCACATCTCGTAAATAGTACATACATAGATACATAAATATAAAATGTATCTGTAGTTCTCCCATGTAAAACACAAATGTTAAACATTTCCCATTTGGCATTGTTGATCATTTAAAAGATAATCTGACCTCTAGTACAGGTATCCATTATATGCCCCCTACCCCCTCAACTCCAAGTGTTGATGGTCTCTTTACATTTTCTTAGAACAATGCAAGTGAAACCCGTCAGGGAGACTTCTGTAGCAGGTGCTATTCAGTTTGCAGTTCCCAGGAGACCACATAGTGGCGATCTTGGAGGAGCAGGGGCAGGTAAGTATTACGCTTGAGGGGATTCTTGGGTAAAGCAGACAGCAGTATCTACTTAAGGTAGAACTATCCATTAAGAGCTTTTACACAAATAAAAAAGCAAAGTACAGCAGCAAGGAATAGTATTAAAAAATCGTTATTGCCTGCTCTGCCCTAGAGTTTTAACTTTCTGGAGTCAAGCATTAAGGGAATTAGTCCCTGTGTTTAAGAGAACAGGAATATAGATTTATAAATTTACAAGGAGAGGAGAGTGAACTGTACATGAACTACATGAAATAATGAAAGCCTTTGAAGCTTGCTGAGGCTGCTGTAATGAATGACTCACTTCTGAGCCTAAGGGATAGGGGTACTATGTATATGATACAAGTATGGAATAGAGAAAAGGAATTTTTATCTATTGGATTAATATAATAATACTCACTTTAGAACAAATGGCAAATAACATGAAAGCTCCAGGAGCCTCATTTCAGGATCATACTATATTTTCTGTGAGTATTAAATTACTCTCATTGACAATTTTAGCTAGTTAATCACAGCAAAAAATTTATCAGCTTGACTATTATTATAATAATATAGGATATATATATATATATGTATAGGATTTATATAGAACCAACAGTATGCACAGCGCTTTACATCATATCTAATCTAATAGGGAGGGACAAGTGATACAAAAGCTAATAACTGTGAGAGATGAATTTATGGGAGAATTAAACGTTCAGTTGTTAGGTGAAGGTGGAATAGGCTTCCCTGAAAAAATGAGTTTTAAGGCATTGCCTAAAACATGGACAGAGTAGGAGACAGCCAGACAGATTTGGGTGAAGAGTCACAGAGAATGGGAGAGGCTCTGGAGAAGTCCTAAGGACAAGCGTGAGAGGAGAAGATAAGTGATCTAGAAAGTAGGAGGCCCTGGGAAGCGTGAAGAAGATGGTTTGGGTGATATAATGAGACAAGATTGGTGATATAGCTGTTGACAGACTTGTAAATGTATGTTGTTGTTAGTGTTTTGATTTTTATTTGTTGGGCAATAGGAAGCCAATAGAGGGATTGGCAGAGAGGGGTGGATAACACTGAGCGATTGATAAGGTGGATGAGTCTGGCAATGTACAAAGATCACCCAGAGGGGTGTTTTTTCCTCAACAAAGTGGAGTTACTCTTTAAATATATTCCAGGTTCAACAAAACAAAAAGGTCTTCAAAGTCTTATAGCAGGAATACAAGATAAGAATATTGGCTGAAAATTTCCGTTCTGCGAACGATCGGCCGATATTCTAACCGTTGATGTCCGGCAAGTAATACCCGATATCGATATAGTGAACAAAAAAGACTGATTGAAAAATTGGAAAATCTGTGTCGTATCGTTTGCGAACAAACGATATTCTATGCGGTGGTGTGAATGTTGGCAGTAAAAAATCTCTTGAACACATCACGCATAAGCAGAACGTTTTCGACCACCGACCACTCGGAAGTCGAGCAGTCGGCCGATTTTCTAACTGTGTATTCCTGCTATTACAGTTCATTTTCTTTTGAAAGCAACCCCAGCTCAAGTAAAAGAGCCTGTCTTCTGTCAGCATGCTATAATGAAGAAAACTTGCTCTCTAATTCACCCCAAATAAGCTAGAGCTCCTAAATTAGCGGGTAGTATGAGCTCTGCTGATTGCAGAATAATAGGTTTGATAAACTGTGCTTTGGCGTAGCAGTATTTTGGTTTCTTACTTGATTTCTTTTTTGGTTTCTTTCTTTCTTAAATGTCCTAAGTTGGGTCATTGCCAGCATGCTTTCAATGGTGTAGCACCTATTGTGCAGATACCCAAGCAACTGAAGATGGTCAGATGGACAGGCATGATCTGTCCTCCCTCAGGCTCTTGTCTTCTAATGCTGCCATATTGTTAGCCAGTGGTCTCTGTGCATAATCATAGACATGAGATTTAATATGGACATGAGCTCATTTCCCAATCTATAGGAAACAGCTGGATCTGCTGACAGCCATGTCTACCATAAGACTTTGCTGTGAAGCCTGATCAGGTGAAGATGTATAGCAGTGGTTCTCAACTCCGGTCCTCAGGACCCACCAACAGGCCAGATTTGAAGTATTACCTTGGGGAGATGCAGATTAGAATACTGTAATCACTGAGCAGCAAATGATATCACCTGTGATGTATTTCAGTTATCCTGCAAACCTGGCCTGTTAGTGGGTCCCGAGGATCGGAGTTGAGAACCACTGATGTATAGGCACTAAACTAGAGATATTCTCCAAAACATGTGAAGGTATTTCTCCTAGGAGCAAATAGTTTATCATTGGATATGTGCATTTTAGTACTGTTGTACAATAATCTGTGTATGGTATGCAAACAATCATAGAACACAGGATGGTGATGCCAGAGAAAAAGATACTCTGTTTCCTCTACTCTCTACTGCCCAAATGTTGCTTCACAGAAGTAACAGCAGGTTTGCTTGGCATGCACCAAATAATCAATTTGTAAGTCAGATAAACTGTTTCCCTGAGGTTTCGACACAATTAAATCCCTCCATGTACTGTACAGCTTCCTTAAGGATGAGGGACGTGGCAAGTCAATGTTATGTAGCGGTACATGGATCACCTTACATCTCTGTGTGTTACTTGCAGACAGCTTATTAACACTTCTCATCTTAAGGGCACTTGAAAGACATTTCTTAAAGTGTTTGTATTGCTTTTATGTACAAAAACATTTGGTAAAGCTGTTGCATGTCATTCATGTGAATTGATCATTAGAGCTGTTAGATGTGGTTTATAATTCTAAATTTATGTAAAAATAAATTGAGATTTGTTTCAAGAAAATGTATTTTATTCCTATGCAGGAGTATTATCACGAAAATTCTTAAATCTGATTATAACATTGACCAAGGCTGCTACCAGGCTGCTAATAGCAACGATAATACAAATGATCAAATAATCACCCATGCCCTACGTCAAGCAACATTACTAGTTTTATGTTTATAGTTACGTTTTTTTAACCACTTCAGCCCCGGAAGGATTTCCCCCTTTAGGACCAGAGCCCTTTTTGCGATTCGGCACTGTGTCGCTTTAACTGAAAATTGAGCGGTCGTGCGACGTTGTACCCAAACGAAATTTGCGTCCTTTTTTTCCCACAAATAGAGCTTTCTTTTGGTGGTATTTGATCATCGCTGCGTCATTTCTGATCGCCGCTATAAACAAAAGAAGAGTGACAATTTTGCAAAAAAAACCCAAATTTCTTATTTTTTGCTAAAATACAAATCCAAAAAAAATATATAAAAAAACATTTTTTTCATCGCTTTTGGCCGATTTATATTCTTCCTCATATTGTGATATAAAAAAAAAATCGCAATCTGAGTTTATTGATTGGTTTGCGCAAAAGTGGTCGCGTTTACGGATGATGAGAATTCATTTCTGGGGTTTTTATTTTTTACTAGTAATGGCGGCGATCTGTGATTTTTAGCGGTACTGCGATATTAGGGCGGACGTGTCGGAACATTTTGACACTTTTTTGGGACCATTGGCATTTATACAGCGATCAGTGCTATAAAAATGCACTGATTACTGTGTAAATGCCATTGGCAGTGAAGGGATTAACCCGCAGGGGGCGCTCTAAGGGTTAACTGTGTTCCCTGGGCATGTTCTTACTGTATGGGGGCTGCCCTAACAGGGGAAGGGAAGTGATCACAGCTTCCATGAGAGGAAGGCTGTGATCACAGTCCTTCCCCCCCTCACAGAACGGAGGTCCGTGTTTACTTACACGGACCTCTGTTCTTTCACTCCGGGGGGCATCGCGGGTAGCCGGTGGAGATCGAATCCGCCGCACCCACTCCCTGGCCCTCCCCGGACACAGTGAGCGCGCGGGCGCGCCTCCGGAGGCGCGCGCGCGCGCTCACTGTGCACGATCTGGCAGCCACCGTCATATGACGGCGTTTCGCCTACAAGAGCCACTCTTACGCCGTCAAATGCCGATCAGCGGTCGGCAAGCGGTTAAATATTTCACTTTTCTATGGTTTAGATCAGTGGTCTCCAAACTGCAGCACAGGGGCCAGATGTGGCCCTTTCCTTGCTTTTGTGTGGCCCTTTGGGCACTATTTGATCCACTGACACAAACAATGGGCCACAATTCCTCCCAATGACACCAACAATGGAACGCAATTTATCCCAATTACACCAACAATGGGGCACAATTACTCTCACTGAAACAAACAATGGGCCATTATTTTTTCCCACTGATGTAGGGACCTTTTCTACTCCCAATAGTCCGGCCCCCAAAGTCTGAAGGACAGTAAACTGGCCCCCTTGTTCAGAAAGTTTGAGGACCCCTGGTTTAGGTAAGCAATGAAATACATCTCCTGCCCAGCCGCTAGGAGTTACTGTAATTCGTGCAGTGCTCTTTGCCTTACTATGTAGCACAGGTATACAAGACTTATATTACAAAAGGCATTATTACACCTCCAAAAAAACAAAAAAAAATGCATCTAAATTATGAGTTTAAAATAATTTTTGCAGTTGCCACAGATGGTGCTGCTAACAGTATCCCTTAACTGTGTGAAAACTCTCAATACAGTTTAACTCTCTATATGTATTTTTGAACAATTTATATTCCTGCTTTAAGCCAAAGTAATGCTATTAAAAACGGCTTTAATATCTAGATTATTTCTTATGTGATGTGACAAACTGTCACTTAAAAGAAGAAATGACTTGACATACTAGGTTTTCTCAACAGACAGGCAGTCACTGCCGGCGGCAGATTGCATACCTATTCATGGACATGGCTTATCAAGGGAACGCGCTATAAGTCCTTCTGCAATTTCTTGGAGAGTTATGACAGCTGTCTCCATATTAATGAACATGGTAGAAGTGACTATGGCATACAGAAACTGTAATTTCCCTCTGTAGGGAGCCCAGACAACGGATCACGTTAAAGTAGGCATGATCTTTCTAGCATATTCCATACATGTACACCTTCTGTTAAATGTCTGTGGCTGTGATGAAAGCTAGCTGATCTGATCCTTTTGCAATAATTATTTTCTGTTCATATGCCATCTGCTTACTTAGGTATATTTGGAATTCCTTGATAATATATACAGTATCTCACAAAAGTGAGTACACCCCTCACATTTTTGTAAATATTTTATTATATCATTTCATGTGACAACACTGAAGAAATGACACTTTGCTACAATGTAAAGTAGTGACGGTACAGCTTGTATAACAGTGTAAATTTGCTGCCCCCTCAGTATAACTCAACATACAGCCATTAATGTCTAAACTGCTGGCAGCAAAAGTGAGTACACCCCTAAGTGAAAATGTCCAAATTAGGCTCAATTATCCATTTTCCCTCCCAGTGTCATGTAAAAGATTAGTGTTACAAGGTCTCAGGTGTGAATGGCGAGTAGGTGTGTTATATTTGGTGTTATCGCTCTCACTCTCTCATACTGGTGACCGGAAAGTTCAACATGGCACCTCATGGCAAAGAACTCTGAGGATCTGAAAAAAAGAATTGTTGCTCTACATAAAGATGGCCTAGGCTATAAAGAAGATTGCCAAGACCCTGAAACTGAGCTACAGCACAGTGGCCCAGACCATACAGCGTTTTAACAGGACAGGTTCCACTCAGAACAGACCAAAGTTGAGTGCACATGCTCCGCATCATATCCAGAGGTTGTCTTTTGGAAATAGACATATTTCTACAGAGGTTGAAGGAGTGGGGGGTCAGCCTGTCAGTGCTCAGACCATACGCCACACATTGCATCAAATTGGTCTGCATGGCTGTCGTCCCAGAAGTAAGCCTCTTCTAAAGATGATGCACAAGAAAGCCCACAAACAGTTTGCTGAAGACAAGCAGACTAAGGACATGGATTACTTGAACCATGTCCTGCAGTCTGATGAGACCA
Organism: Glandirana rugosa; assembly: GCA_018402905.1. Taxonomy (NCBI): domain Eukaryota; kingdom Metazoa; phylum Chordata; class Amphibia; order Anura; family Ranidae; genus Glandirana; species Glandirana rugosa. The sequence goes on from BLSH010365577.1 coordinate 205,620, forward strand.
AGATAAACGTATTTGGTTCAGATGGTGTCAAGTGTGTGTGGCGGCAACCAGGTGAGGAGTACAAAGACAAGTGTGTCTTGCCTACAGTCAAGCATGGTGGTGGGAGTGTTATGGTCTGGGGCTGCATGAGTGCTGCCGGCACTAAAGACCTACAGTTCATTGAGGGAACCATGAATGCCATCAATTACGGTGACATACTGAAGCAGAGTATGATCCCCTTCCTTCGGAGACTGGGCCGCAGGGCAGTATTCCAACATGATAACGACCCCAAACACACCTCCAAGATGACCACTGCCTTGCTAAAGAAGCTGAGGATAAAGGTGATGGACTGGCCAAGCATGTCTCCAAACCTAAACCCTATTAAGCATCTGTGGGGCATCCTCTAATCGAATGTGGAGGAACGCAAGGTCTCTAACATCCACCAGCTCCATGGTGTCGTCATGGAGGCCACTCCAGTGGCAACCTGTGAAGCTCTGGTGAACTCCATGCCCAAGAGGGTTAAGGCAGTGCTGGAAAATAATGGTGGCCACACAAAATATTGACAGTTACAACTTTTGTTTGTCCAAGTTCTGTACACACGAGCCAAAAATCAGACGACGCCTTGTTGGCAGACAAAAGTTTTCTAGTTTGCTCATACAACTTTTGTTGGACGATAATTGAAAAATCGGCTGTTGAATGGGGCGTACTAATGGTCGGATTATTGTACAACAGGCTGTCGTACGACGGTTTTCGGCCGATAATTGTACCGTGTGTATGGGCCTTTAGGGTAGAGGGCTAGGTTTTAAGCAGCCCATAGATGATTTCTTTTTTGTTTGTTTTCTTCATTCAACCAGTGGGTTGTTGAAAGAAAAAAAAAAGGCTACACATTCAAGGTGGATAAGGGAATCCTCCCCACTGTGCCTTTGAATTCTGACAGTGAGGAGACCCTCCTCGCTACTATAATATACTGATCAGTGTTGTAGCTATAGTCGGCAGTGTTGATTGAGCAGGAAAACTCCTACAGGGTAGCTGTAAAAGTAGTAACAGCAACAAGGTTGGAAGTAGCCGCACTCAAACGATCCAATTTCCAAAAACAATTTTATTGCATCAAAGGGTGATATAGACAACGAACGAAAGGTCCAGCTGACGCGTTTCGCACCCTACAGTAGGTGCTTACTCATAGCTACTGAGTAGCTACGAGTAAGCACCTACTGTAGGGTGCGAAACGCGTCAGCTGGACCTTTCGTTCGTTATCTATATCACCCTTTGATGCAATAAAATTGTTTTTGGAAATTGGATCGTTTGAGTGCGGCTACTTCCAACCTTGTTGCTGTTACTACTTGATTGCTTCATTAGCCTGCACCTGCCCTTGTGAGTCAGCACACCAGATCCACACGAGCTGTGTTACCCTCTGAGCGGTGAGCCTGTACTATTTTGTAGGGTAGCTGTAAAGAAGTCCATCTGTAGGTTGACTTCTGTACAGCCACCCATCCTGTAAATGGTTTGAAATTTGGCTGGTCCCTGCTGAACCGGACAAATTTGTATCCATGTATGGCCAGCCTTAGTTGCAGACTCTTACAGTTTGCTTTAAAGGGTGTGGTGGGTCAATTGTATTTTTTCCCAATCTAAAGTAGAATAATCTCTTCAATAACAGCCTGAGAGATGGTCTAACGTTTCTATACCCATGCCAAATTGTTTTGGATAGGGTTTCACCTTGAAAAAATAAGCTGACAAGAGCATAGTTCTCCAGTCAAGTTTTGC
>BLSH010365577.1:207369-228217 GCA_018402905.1 Glandirana rugosa
GCTTACTCATAGCTAGCTATGAGTAAGCACCTACTGTAGGGTGCGAAATGCGTCAGCTGGACCTTTCGTTCGTTATCTATATCACCCTTTGATGCAATAAAATCGTTTTTGGAAATTGGATCGTTTGAGTGCGGCTACTTCCAACCTTGTTGCTGTTACTACTTGATTGCTTCATCAGCCTGCACCTGCCCTTGTGAGTCAGCACACCAGATCCACACGAGCTGTGTTACCCTCTGAGCGGTGAGCCTGTACTATTTTGTAGGGTAGCTGTAAAGAAGTCCATCTGTAGGTTGACTTCTGTACAGCCACCCATCCTGTAAATGGTTTGAAATTTGGCTGGTCCCTGCTGAACCGGACAAATTTGTATCCATGTATGGCCAGCCTTAGTTGCAGACTCTTACAGTTTGCTTTAAAGGGTGTGGTGGGTCAATTGTATTTTTTCCCAATCTAAAGTAGAATAATCTCTTCAATAACAGCCTGAGAGATGGTCTAACGTTTCTATACCCATGCCAAATTGTTTTGGATAGGGTTTCACCTTGAAAAAATAAGCTGACAAGAGCATAGTTCTCCAGTCAAGTTTTGCTCAAACCACTTGAGGCTAAGATCACAACACACTGAACTGGGACTTAAGTTTTGTTGCCACACACCAGGAAAATGAGAAAGAAAGAGTAGGAAATCTTCATATGTCATTTCTGATCAAAGCAAATCATCATTATTATTATTTTTTTTAAACATAAAAATATATAAACTGGAAAAAAAGATGTATATTTGAACTATCAAGAGAAATTTACCCCAGCTTTGATCTAAAAGCTAAGTAACACTAAGTAAAAAAATTTATGTTTGGCTAATGGTGCATTGCTATCAGCTGTCATGCTGGCAAAGTGGGAACGTTCTCCATTCATTCCTAATGTAGAGCGCAGGCAAAACACTCTCACACTGTGATTGCAATTGACATTTTGCCAATATTCATTTAGGCCCATCCCTTCTCAATTGTTACAAATAAAAGTTTTGGACATTTAGTAGTTGATCGGTAGTTCTGATACCAATGTAATATGTCAGTTCGGTAAATATATTGTGAAAGAGGCAAACTCCAAATTTTGCTCATGTTGACAGCTATCCTCTGTATTAGGAACTCCCGTTACAAGACTTCCACTATCTGCTCTAGGCACCATTTCTATATAAATATAAACATGCCTCTTGGACTAAATAAATTTAGGGCCCATGTACACAACTCTGCACACCACAATGCACAGACCGTTCACACCTGTGGGCTATAGTACACTAAACCACGCATGTGTCAAGGTGCGCTGGTTAGGTTCCATGAACTTCCATTCAATAACCTCATACCTTTAACAGTGGTTCACACGGCTCTGCATCTCCTGGCTCTCATTTAATTCATAATGCAGCATTGCCATTCCCTTGGGAAGTAATACAAAGTCTTTGTCATAGCACTGTCTTTAGGATGATCAGTTCTTTTTCATGAATCAGCACATCTATGGCAGACCTCCTGCTAGGCAAACTTATTACTATGCCAAGATAAAAGGGTGAGCTAAAGTGAACCTTTCTATATTCCAGAGACTGCTGATTTTATACAGTCCTCAAAACACAAGCCCTGCCATATTAAATTGCTGCACAAGGGTAATAAAGGTGATACAAACAGACTGTTATCCAACAAGAGAGGTTTTACAGTCACCGTTTAGGAAATGGACATTGTATGGAATAAATGGTTGCAATAGATATCCTTAAAGGGGTTGTAAAGCCTCAAGGTTTTTCACCTTAATGCATTCTATGCATTAAGGTGAAAAACCTCCTGTACTGCAGCAGCACCCCAGAGCCCTCCTTTTACTTACTTGAGCCCCGATCATTCCAGCGCTGGGGACGAGCACACTCACTTCAGCCGGTGTCTCGGGCTCTCATTGGATAGATTGATAGCAGCGCAGTCATTGGCTCGTGCTACTGTCAATCATATCCAATGACGTGGGAGCCGGGGGCGGAGCCAAGTCCTGCTTTCTGTGTCAATGGAGGAGTCAGGAGTGTCCCGAGGGAGAGCGGCTCTCCAACTGGGCACTCGAGAAGAGGAGGAGCCAGGAGCGCCGCTGAGGGACCCCAGAAGAGGAGGATCTGAGGCCACTGTGCAGAACCAACTGCACAGAGGAGGTAAGTATAAAGCAGGCATCCTCAAACTACGGCCCACCAGCTGTTGCGGAACTACACATCCCATGAGGCATTACAAAACTCTGACATTCACAGACATGACTAGGCATGATGGGAATTGTAGTTCCTGAACAACTGGAGGGCCATAGTTTGAGGACCCCTGCTTCAAAGTGTAAAAATCAAAAATAATATATTGCACCTCTTCAATCCTTAAAGTGGAACTAAAGTTCTGCTGTCACAAACAGTGAGTGGGCAGGCTTTGCTTGTTGCCTTTCCCGGCATGTAAACTGAGCTGTGCATGCCAGCAAGGTCCCTGTCTGCAAGGATAGCCGACTCCTGCAAATGCACATGATTGACGTCACCCCACGCCCGCCAATGAAGACGGCTGAAGACTGGCATCCAACAAAATATGCAAGTACCGGCTAGGGACAGGGACCTTTGAATGAAAGGTAAGTTTAGCTCCACTTTAAATGTGGTGGCTGCATTAGTTATCCTTTTTTAGGCCTTTTTCCCCCTTTATTTTCACCTGGTGATCTTGTAAGCAGTTATAGCCAGTTCACACCATAGAAACGCAGTCCAGATGCATTCCAGATGCTTTTCTGCTTGTGTGTTTTTGGTGAGTTTTTGATGCAGTCCAGTGCATTTTTCCCTCTCTTTTTTCTTAACCTTAAAGTGAACGTAAACCCTCACATATACCCACTTAAGTGAACAACCTCAGATGATACACAGATACACAGAGATTAAATAAATCTCCCTACATAAGCTTTTACATGTATATCTGCTGTTTTCAACTTTATATATTCTTTAGAGAGTTCAGATTGTGTTGCAGATTTTCTCTTCCTGTCCACCAATGGGAGTGAAGTCTGTGCATACAGCCAAGACAGATGATTGGAGGAAAGGCACCCCCCCCCCTCCACATAGGCAGAGACTCTCACGGCTGTTCTGTAAATAGTTTTGCTCTGTGCTAATCTATTTACAGCAACCTCCCCGATTTTTTCAGGCTGGTTTTATCTCCTGTGTCAGAGAACTTGTCAGAAGTTATCATGCTGATAACAGAAGAATGGAGCAGGAGAAAGCCACAGGACTTAGTGCTTTGAAGAGAGATAAGAAAGCACTGCAGATATATGTGCCCAGCTCAAATGTAATGAATTGGGTATACAACCACTTTAAATACTGTGTTCCAGTACAGTTCAGTGCAGGAAAAAAATGCAGCATCTTCTACTTTTTTCTCTGGAACTGGAACGCACTGGAACTGACCACACTGGTGTTAACTATGCCATTGAAAACCATATAACCTACTTTCCATGTGTTTTTGATGCAGAAAAAAAACGCACTGGACTGAATGTGGTGTGAACTGGCCCTAAAGGTTTTACATAGATGAATAAATGCTGATCATCATAAGCACCCCTGTCAATGTTAAACGGATTGCCCCAACCCTCTAACTGTCACTTTTGCTGGACAACTTAGTCTGCTAAAGCCAGCTTCAGGAAAAATAAAAATTGCACAAAGCATTGCATTGCAGGACATTGACAGGTCACCTGTTTGGCTGTGCTGACTGACAGAGGTACCTAAATCACAAAACTGGCTTTACAAAATTACAAATATTTTGGCATATATGCATTTGAACAACATATTTAACGTTTTAATTGGCATTTACCTTTTAAACAGATGTCTGCCTGAATCCTTGTTCCTGCAATAGTTCTAACAGCAGGCTGAATGACTATTTCGGTTCTAGACTTTCTCCTCTGATTCAGAGATGGTTGCTATGGCGATCAGAGGTCAGTGATGACTAAGACCACCTTGACATCCTATTCACAGTAAAAACAGTCACACTGAGACAATACATGAAGTAATTAGTATTCTATTACTTCTATATCGCCAGCACTGTATTTCATTTAGGTCTCAGTCACTGACCTGGCATAGATATATTGTATGACCTATCCAAATTAGCCTGCAGAAAAGCCACAAGAGAAAATGTAGAAGGGATAACACTCTGATTTCCATACTGGATAAAAATCTATACCTAGTGCAAGCGATATGCAACTATGGCTCCTCTATACAATAAGGTAAGCAATAAAATGAGCAATAACCTTTACTCAAAGTGAGAGGACAGCTTAAAGCAAACCTTCACCCCCTTCTTTTAAAACAACCTTTGTCAACCTTTTCAACACAGAGGAACCCTTGAAATAATTCTCCGGTCTCGGGGAACCCCTGCTAAATATGAAAAATCTATAACTCATGATACATTAGTGTGATGTTCAATGGGAAGAATGCTCCTTACACTTGTGGTCATTGGGAATAATTACCCCCTTACAGATAGCTAAAAAGATCAATGGTGTCACTGGGCACTTATTTGAGAGGTAGAAATTAACCATTGCTCAAGGAACCCCTAGCAACCTCTGGAGGAACCCTAGAGTTCCACGGAGCCCTGGTTGAAAAACTCTGTTTTAGAATATTACCATTCCCCCTCATTTCTCAAAATCACACTTATATTATTTGGTTGGCAAGAATGATGGAGCCCCTGCTTTTTGCAGCCTCCTGGAAGACTCACATCACGTATCTCAGGGGCACCTAGAATACATACAGTATGCATGGTGACACGCATTCAGGGAGCTGGCTGCAAAAAAAAAAGACAACCAGCTGTCAATGACGTAACACATAAAGGTGGAGGGGATTACAACAGATGATGCTCAATTTGCTGGATGTGTATGTTTTTGGCAACAACCCCATAGAAAAGTTACGTGGGGACTGAAAACAAAAAAGAAGGGGGTGGCCAAGTTCCTCTTTAAAGCTTTACTTTTGGATAACATAGGAAAAGGTAAGGAGTCTGCCTGTGTCCTAATAGAAACATTTCACTTTTTTTGCCAGAGATGCAACAGGAAGTGGGGTGATATCCTCACAAAGGAGAATTCCCCTCTTAGTCTGCTGTTGTCAGGATGGGTTTCCCAATGGTGAGAACTGTACATTTTTGGGTTTCTCATCACTTACTTTCTCATTGAACAAGGTCATCTAGACAAACAAAGAATGTGAATCTACATAGCACGCTGACTGCAATAACAACCTGACAAAGTTCTAATTCTTCCCTACTCTATGTTATACATACGCTTTATGGTTCAACAATTTTTATTGTGCATCTCAACAAGACATTCAATTATACACAGCACTATAGTAAACTATATAGAATTGCATTTACGTCTCCAGAATACACATTTTACATGCATAAAACAACCAAAGAAAAAAAAGGGGGGGGGATGCACCTGTACTAATATTTCATCATTTTAATTTATTAAAGCAAGCGTTTGCAGCTTTTATTATGCTGGGAATGATCATTTCCTTTCCTCTTTTGCTTTATCTTTATCTTAAGAAGGGAATCTCTATCTACCTGCAACTAGATCAATGTATCTCTTGGTAGATTTGAATTTGTGCCGGCATGTCCACATTTTGAGATGATTCACGATAGTATCTCTGGCTATTCTAGTCAATTCTTCTAGCATATATATTTTGTCTATTTTTGAAAGCCACTGAGCTACAGTGGGTACAGTACGTTGTTTCCAAAACAGAGGAATCAGAGATTTTGCCGTATTCATTATATGCAGAGTTATTGTGTTCCTATATCTGCTCACTAGCACTGCTGTGCAATAAAATAGTATGGACCATGGTGTCATTTCCTTCTTCTTTAGAACTGAACCTATTTCAGCAACCTTTTGCCAATACTCCTGTAAAAGAGGACATGACCTCCAAATGTGTCCATGCGTTGCTATGTTGCCGCAGTTTCTCCAACACACTGGTGAAGTCACAGCTGAGAACATGTAATTTGTTTGGGGTGTAGTACCAGCGAATAAGAAGTTTACAATTTGCTTCCACTGTTTTGGAAGAGATGGAGGGCACATGAGCTAAGTGCAGGATTTTATCTTTTTTCTCGTCGGAAATACACATATGCAAGTCCTTTTCCCATTTTGCTACATAGCCGGGGAACTGTGGGCCCTGGAGAGTTAAAAAGCTTTATAAAATAGGGATATACAATGTGGGGGGTGAGTTTCCAGTTCTAATACTTTTTCCACTTGGTTCAGTTCAGACAATGAACGTATCAGGTGTGGTAATTTACGCACAAAATGTGAGAGTTGTATATACCGCCACTGGTCTATATTAGTGGGCCTAGAAGTGCCGCATAAGATTTGCAGCAATTTTATTTTCTTGTTCTCATCTCTTAGGTCTATATAAAATGTCCCTGGAGACTCTGGCCCATTTACCTTTCCATATATAATGTGAAATAAGTTTTTGTAAACTAGAGAAAGAGCCCAGTGGGACCTCCATAGGGATCATTTGAAAGAAAAACAGAATACGAGGCAGTATATTCATCTTAATAATACTAATCTTGCCCTCCCTAGAATGACAGTTTGCGGACCACCTGCTCAGATCTATCTTAATGGTATATTGCAAGGGAAGATAATTTTGTGGGAATAAATCTGACAGGTGGGCAGTCAAGTTAACCCCAAGATATTTTAGGCTAGCTGCCTGCCATACAAAAGGAAAGGCTAATTTAAGCTTCAAAATCTCCTTATCTGGAATAGTAATATTTAACATTTCCAACTTAGTCATGTTTATTTTATAGTTGGATAATGCTTGAAAATAGTGTAGAGCGGCCATAAGATTAGGTAAGGAGGTTTTGGGTTCCTGCACAAAAAATAGGATATCGTCTGCGTACGGGGCTAATTTATGTTCTTTCCCTTTCACAGTCACCCTGCAAATATCAGACGTTAATCTAACTGTTTGAAGAAAGGGTTCCAAAAACAAAATAAAAAGCAGGGGAGATAAAGGTCACCCCTGACGGGTTAAATTGTATCAAGTGAGCAGTTCACTTAGCGTCATACAACGCCATAATTCTACCTTTCATATTGGGTATACATACACTTACATACATACATACATACATACATACACACTCTATGTCTATTACTTTTTTTTTATACATACACTTTAAAAAGTAATAGAGTGTATACATGTACATGCTTCTATTCTTTTGTATTTTTCTTCCAAGCTACAGGACATTGAAAGCAAATAGTTACTACCACTGATTTATATTCATCTAATAAAATAGTAAACAATGGCATAATGAATGCTATGTATTGTACACTTTGGAAATGCCCTGAACTCCCAGCAAAGAGCAGGAAGCCATGCAAGCATCAAGCTAGACTTCAAAACATGAAATCTCTTAATAAAAAATAGTAATAATGATCGCCACGGGGATGTGTTCATTTCAGAACACAAATAATAAAGTAATACCCATGACAGAATATTTCCTATAAAGAAAGATTCCTATAAATACAGTGTATCTCGTCAATTTCCCTCTGATATCTGTATGGTAACAGGGCCATTGTGTACAATGTACACAGAGAAATGTCTTCCACCTAACAATTATTATATGTACGCTATTGGTGGTGATGTAATTATTACACGAGAAGGATCACCACTGCTACACATAATCTGATATGTGTGCTTCATATAACATTATATCATTTAGATTTGAAATATATAATTCACAGGCATTTGGGCCTTAAAAGAGAAGTAGGGGGTTTTTTTTTTTGGTTTTTTTTAAGAAGCATACTTACCTAGGCATTGGTCCGATGCTGTATCTGGCCCTCGGCGCCTCCAACATGAGCTTTGGATGTACTTCACCTTTAAGTAGTCAACCAACAAACGTTTGGGTAGAAAAAGCTATTGAAAATATTTGTTAGGGAAAATTTTCTAACATTTTTTTTTGTTGTTTTTTGTTGTGTTTTGTTTTTTTTTTTTCTTAGGAATTTTTCTGTTTGCAGAGTTTGCCTTAGGCTTAAAACATTTTTTTTGGTGTTCAACAATTTAAAACTAAATTTGAAGTTCTATTTCTTTGAAAGGGTATGTGGGTGTAGATATCCCGGAGCAATTGTGATAGGTCTTGCAAGCTTTTTCTATATAGATTTAGGTTTGATCAGATGTTGACGTTTGTCCCGTGGAATGTGAGAGGAGCTAATAGCTCTCTGAAACGCAAAGCAATTTTTAATACTTTTGCACAGTGGCAGCTAGTGAACTTTTAGGATGGGGGGGGGGGCGCCAGACCCCGCCCTTCCTTTTGACCCCTCCCACTTCTCATAAGCCCCTCCTCTTATAGTTTCCACCCCTTGTGTCAGGAGTATACAGCCCAGCATCACCAGATAGGGTATACAGCATCACAGATAGTGGTATACAGCATCACCAGATAGGAGTATACAGAGTCACCATATAGCAGTATACAGAGTCACCATATAGCAGTATACAGAGTCACCATATAGCAGTATACAGAGCCCCAGATAGCAGTATACAGAGCCCCAGATAGCAGTATACAGAATCACCATATATCAGTATACAGGGTCCCAGGTAGCAGTATACAGGGGTCCCAGATAGCAGTATACAGGGGTCTCAGATAGGGTATACAGAGACCCAGGTACCAGTATACAGGGTGCCAGGTAGCAGTAGACAGGGCTCCCAGATAGGGTATACAGAGCCCCAGGTTGCAGTATATAGGGTGCCAGGTAGCAGTATACAGGGGTCCCAGATAGCAGTATACAGGGTGCCAGGTAGCAGTATACAGGGGTCCCAGATAGCAATATATAGGGGTCCCAGATAACAGTATACAGGGGTCCCAGATAACAGTATACAGAGCCCCAGGTAGCAGTATATAGGGTGCCAGGTAGCAGTATACAGGGGTCCCAGATAGGGTATACAGAGCCCCAGGTAGCAGTATATAGGGTGCCAGGTGGCAGTATACAGGGTGCCAGGTAGCAGTATACAGGGGTCCCAGATAGGGTATACGTAAAATAAGACCACAGTAAAGTTAGGTCAATTTTTTTCCATATTGTGAAAGATAATGTTACGCCGAGTAAAATGATACCAAACATGTTATGCTTCAAAATTGCGTCCGCTTGCGGAATGGCAAAAAACTTTGCAACATAAAAATCTCCATTGGCGACATTTAAAAAATTCTACAGGTTAGCATTTTTGAGTTACAGAGGAGATCTAGGGCTAGAATTATTGCTCTCTCTCTCTAACGATCGCGGCGATACCTCACATATGTGGTTTGCGCACCGTTTTCATATGTGGGCGGGACTTGCATATGCGTTCGCTTCTGCGCGCGAGCCCCCAAGGACGGTGCGCTGTAATTTTTTTTTTTTTTTTAATTATTTATTTTACTTTTTAATTTTTATTTTTACACCTTTCTTTTTTAAAAAAAAAAAATTTTGATCACTTTTTTCCCCTCTTACAAGAAATGTAAACATTCCTTGTAATAGAAAAAAGCATGCCAGGACCTCCAAAATATGAGATCCGGGGTCAAAAAGACCTCAGATCTCATATTTACACTTAAATGCATAAAAAAAAAAAAAAAAAAAAATTTGAAAAAAATGGCATGGGAAAATAAAAAATGTCCCCTTTAAGAGCATTGGGTGGAAGCGACTTGTGACGTAGCTTCCGCCCAGCCATGTTATGGAGCCGGGTGAACGGCTTCAGCTGCTCACTCGGCTCACGGACACTGGGGGGGACGGACGCGATCATCTCCGCCGCTGCCGGCGGGTCCGGTAAGCGGCGGAGATGACCGGAAAGCGGCGGGGGGGGGGCACCTCTCCCGCCGCTGATAAAAGTGATCTCGTGGCGAATCCGCCGCTAAGACCACTTTTATCTTGCAGGGAATCGCCTGCTGAAAAAAAAAAAATAACCGGGGTTATGGTAGCTATCTGCTACCATAACAACGGTATTCCACTTCAAAACTGCCGCCGTCAAACGACGGCCGGCGGTCCGGAAGTGGTTAATACCGATATTAAGCTATTGGCTAAGATCATGGCCAATAGATTAAAGAGAGTTTTTAAAACAAATGTACATTCAGCTCAAACAGGTTTTATGCCCAACTCCTCAACTGCTGTAAATGTAAGATGCACCTTCTTAAATATACAAACTCCTGTTAATAACTCATCTAGTAGAACTTTGCTGTCTTTAGATGCCGTATACATGACAGTATAGAATGGCGTTACATATGGGAAGTACTTAAACGTTTTGGTTTCGGCGATACTTTCTGTAATTGGGTTAAGCCATATACGCAACACCTAAGGCCTCCATAAGAGTTAACAGGAGCATGTCAGAATCCTTTAATATCTGCCAAGATACTAGACAAGGGTGTCCATTATCACCTTTTCTATTTTTGATAGTGATAGGATGCCTTGCAATTATGTTGAGGCAAATTAAGGGGATGAGAGGATTTTGCAGAGGTAAATATGAAGACAAAATAGCTCTGTATGCAGATGATCTCTTACTATATTTGGCCGATACTCAGGGATCATTGGTTGCTGCAATGTTTGCTATAGAGAAGTTTGGTGCCTTTTCCGGTTTAAGGATTAACTGGAATAAATCAGTACTACTTCCATTGGACCCTCTCCGAAACCCTCTTCCCCTTTAAGTTTGGCGTGAACTGTCACTGCTGGATTCCAAAGAAATATTTCAAGAGATTTGGTGCGATTTTTTGGAGCTTGATTTAGTGGAATAAGATAGCTAGGGTACCTACAATACCCTAGTGCTCAAGGTGGGCTTTCGGCTCCAAATCCTTGGATATACTTCTTGGCGGCCCAACTTCAACATCTTGCAGGCTGGAAAACTCAGAGCCTAAATGCATCTTCTTTTGACATATTTAGCTCCTTATCCAACAATGGCAATCCATTATGGTCTCTTGATTTCTCCATCTCATCCTTATCAATATACCTATCCTACATTTCATCTGATATATAAGGTCTTGCAGTCCACCAAAAAAAATATTGGGTACTTTGAGATATACTAGATACACTCCCTTATGGTCAAACAGAGCTTTTTCTGAAGTTTACCGTTTGGAAGGATTTTCTAGATGGGAACGTGCAGGGATTAATACCCTGATGCAATTGTACACTGATGCAGTGCTGAAACCCTATCAGCAGCTTTGTACCGATTATGGTTTTATATAAAAAATGTTTTTTCAATACTTACAACTAAGACACGCTTAGTATGTAAGTAAGGTATGGCCCCAACCGTCCCTTTCTAGAAAATCCCTGTTCTGGACAGTGTAATCCAAGCAAAGAACACAAAAGGGACTTATCTCTAAAATACAGATGAAATTGCTATCTGAACTGCTCCTTGGGTTTCCGGCTCCATGTAGACAGAAATGGGAGATGGATATTGATGTGGACCTAGGGAATATATGGGACCAAATAATAAAGAACGTTGAGCTGAGTGACCCAGCCTTTTATTCTGTATAGGGCGTACCGCCCCCCGGAGCTGCTGCATAGAGTAGGCAGGAGGGAGAATTCGGAATGACCGAGATGTGTGAAATTTACTGGCTCTTTTATACATTCGTTTTGGAGATGCCCAAAAGTGCATCGTTATTGGAAAGATGTGATAGATACAATAAATTCCATATATGACTTCTCACTTACTCCTGGTCCTGTCCTATGTCTCCTCGGTTTATACATTCTAATAATCTTGTACGTGATGAGGGAGTGGCCATAATGAGAATGCTTTTTCTGGCGTGCAAATTAATAGCCTCTCGATGGATATCATCTAATCCTCCTACCCTTGAGGCGTGGGTACAGGAAATGGATATCTTCAACGTAATGCATCTTGCAAATTTCAGAAAATTTGGAAAAAATGGATAGACGCCCCATGTTCTAATTTGTGTTGAAAATGGAGATTGGGGAATACATGCTATATATTTCTGATTTTTGTTTTTTACGAGCGGCCGTCTCCCCTTACCTCAAATACCTGACGTAGGCAAGGGCTCAAGTATTATTGAACAACTTTATGAATGCAGCAGTTGCTTAGAGACAGTATATTGTATTAGGGAGTGGACGATAAATAAACTTCAAAAATAATGTTGCTGATGCCGATATATCTGAATTTTTTTTTTGGAGGGTTTTTTTTTTTTTTTTTTTTGTTATTGTTTATATATATTTTTTTTCCAAAAATAAAATCTGATTAAAAAAAAAAGAAGCATATTTACCTAGGTGGATTTAGCATTGGTTCGATGCTGCATCTGTCCCCCGGCGCCTCTAACACAGCGGTGTTCGATCACTCGGTTCTCACAGCTCCGTGAGCAGAGACCTGGGGACTGTCAGTCACAGCTCTCTGCTCTGCCCCCTTCTCGCTCACTGGAAGGGGCAAGGGTGGCTGGCTCAGGCTCTCAGTGGCTCGCGGCTCAACTGCACTCCTGTGATTCATAGGAGAAGTACAGCCAAATGAGCTTTGGCTGTACTTCACCTTTATGTAGTCAACCAACAAATGATTGGGTAGAAAAAAAGCTATTGAAAATATTTGTTAAAATATTAAATTTTCTAACATATTTTAAAACAATGTAAACTGTTCCATGGGTGGTTGTTTTGATACACCGAATGCCAATGATTGATTGTATAGTTATAGGGGACATATAGAAAGGTTAATTGAATTTGTGCCTGAGCAGTACTCTGTGTCTTTTGTCTGTATTTCCCCCTGAAAAATAGCAGAGTGATTCCTGATATGACTATGCCTAGGACTCCTGTGCCTGCAGCCGTATGGCTGTTTGTCTCCAGAGTGAGATCTAAGGCACTGCTGATTTGGTGATGTTGCTACTTTACTGCTCACTGTTCCCCTTGCTGGACACTGACATGAAGAAGCAACGTCCTGCCTCTACCAAGATTGCCCCCTCCTCAGAGACACAGTGAAGAACAAGGAATGGTAACCCAATGGCAATACTGGTGAGTGATCCTTTGTCCTCTGCCTGCCTTTTTGGGAAAAGCTTCCCTTTTAAAGTGGAACTACACTGTGAGCACCACAAACCAAAAATGCTATCGAATTCATTCATACCGGTTTCGTCACATATGACATCAGGGCTGCCCCTGATGATGTCATATGTGCCGAAACCGGCAGGGCGGAGCTACACACACACAGGAGGACCACACTATTGTGCATGTGCGGCTGGATTTGGCCATAGAAACTACTGGCAGACGGCCATTACATGTTGGATTTGAATCCACTGCATGTGAGTGCAATCTTTTTATTGAATAAAGCTTATACATTTCATGGATTTACAATACGAGAGCCTTTCATATATTTTCATGACTTGCGGTTATGATGTGGACTTGTCGGTGATTGGAGATTGAGTCAGTCTGTGCAGGATAACGAATTTGTTCGGATGGCTTAAGTAATAAGCGTGTTGGACCGCTCATATACGGGGGGGGGGGGGGGGTTACACTTACACGCTAGCCGGTAAGGGCGGTGTGCACACAGAGGTGTTTTGTCATTCCTTTTCCGAGCACGGATGGGTGACTGGTTTATCAGGACTTTCACCTATCCAGCAAAGCTACTTTTTAAATGACAGATATCTGTTCATTCACCTAGAGGGGATCTTTTGTCTACTTCAGATAATTTTTTCTATGGACAATTGATTATTGTCTGATTCAGATCATTTTTTATGAGCGACTGAATATTGCCTGATACTTATAAGGGCTGGATATTTAGTTTGAAGTTAATATATTATACTTTCCTATCTATTTATAGTCAAGGTTGATTGAGAAAGTGAAGTTCCACTTTAAGGACAGAGGGGGGACCCATGTAAATCATAAATCTATAATATATATATAAAAAAAAAAACAAACACTATGATAAAAGAGTTCCAGGAATTTTTCTAATAGGGTGGCATAGGGATTTTCAAAATACAGTAACCAAAATCAGCAACATTTGCTATTGGTTTGTCCATATTGTTCCTTACTAAACCAGTCTGGATAAAAAGAAGGGAGCCGACTCTGCTAACTTGATAAGTACAAGCTTCTGGATACCCAACATGCACAATATTATTATTCCAGGTCGATGATTGACTAAGTAATGAGGAAAGGAATAAGAGGACAGCCCTAAGGCATTGTCAAACAAAAGAGGTCTTCATTGGCCTATGGGAAATTAAGCAATTGTAAGTATAACAGAAGGGACATGAAGTTCTACATACTGTACAGATCTCACCTTGGACTGTATAGAACAGTATATTCACTTTACAGGAACCTCATATACTCTCTATATTCATACTGAGACCTACTGCTATTGACTAATCTTTCTCCAGCAATTCCCCATAAATTTAAAAAAAAAAAAGAAGATGAGACAGAGGATGGAGACAAATAAAGTATTACAGGTGATACTCGAAAAATTTGAATATCGTGAAAGAGTTAATTTATTTCTGTAATACAACTTAAAAGGTGAAACTATATGAGATAGACTCATTACATGCAAAGCAAGATAGTTCAAGCTGTGATTTGTCATCATTGTGATGATTATGGCTTACAGCTCATAAAAACCCCAAATCCACAATCTCAGAAAATTTGAATATTACATGCAATCAATAAAACAAGGATTGTACATAAAATATCAGACCTCTGAAAAGTATAAGCATGCATATGTACTCAGTACTTGGTTTGGACCCTTTTGCAGCAATTACTGCCTCAATACGGCGTGGCATGGAAGCCATCAGCCTGTGGCACTGCTGAGGTGTTATGGAAGACCAGGATGCTTCAATAGTGGCCTTCAGCTCTTCTGCATTGTTGGGTCTCATGTCTCATCTTTCTCTTGGCAATGCCCCATAGATTCTTTATGGGGTTCAGGTCAGGCGAGTTTGCTGGCCAATCAAACACAGTAATCCCATGGTCATTGAACCAGGTTTTGGTGCTTTTGGCAGTGTGGGTAGGTGCCAAGTCCTGCTGGAAAATGAAGTCAGCATCCCCATAGGGCTCGTCTGTGGAAGGAAGCATGAAGTGCTCCAAAATCTCCTGGTAGGCGGCTACGTTGACCCTGGACTTAATGAAGCACAGTGGACCAACACCAGCAGATGACATGGCTCCCCAAATCAACACAGACTGTGGAAACTTCACATTGGACTTCAAGCATCTTGCAGTGTGTGCCTCTCCATTCTTCCTCCATACTCTGGGTCCTTGGTTTCCAAATGAGATGCAAAATTTGCTCTCATCAGAAAAGAGGACTTTGGACCACTGGGTTACAGACCAGGTCCGTTTTTCTTTAGCCCAGGTAAGACGATTCTGATGTTGTTTGTTGTTCAGGAGCAGCTTGACAAGAAGAATGCGACATTTGAAGCCCATGTCCAGGATCCGTCTGTGTGTGGTGTCTCTTGATGCACTGACTCCAGCCTCAGTCCACTCCTTGTGAAAGTCCTCAACACCTTTAAATGGCCTTTTCCTGACAATCCTCTCCAGGCTGCGCTCATCCCTGCTGCTTGTGCACCTTTTCCTTCCACACTTTTCCATTCCACATAACTTTCTATTAAGGTGCTTTGATACAGAACTTTGGGAACATCCAACTTCTTTTGCAATTACCTTTTGAGGCTTTCCCTCCTTATGGAGGGTGTCAATTATGGTTTTCTGCACAACTGTCAGGTCAGCAGTCTTTCCCATGATTGTGATTCCTACTGAACCAGACAGAGACCATTTAAAGGCTCAGGAACCCTTTGCAGGTGTTATGGCTTAATTAGATGATTAGAGTGGGACACTTTGAGCCTAAAATATTGCACCTTTTCACAATATTCTAATTTTCTGAGATTGTGGATTTGGGGTTTTCATGAGCTGTAAGCCAGAATCATCACAATTATGACAAATCACGGCTTGAACTATCTTGCTTTGCATGTAATGAGTCTATATCATATATTAGTTTCACCTTTTAAGTTGCATTACTGAAATAAATGAACTTTTGCACGATATTCTAATTTTTCGAGTATAGCCTGTATGTTTCCTCAAAATGCTTCCACTTAATTCCAAAATATCTAATTTATCACTCCTTGTCTTGTTTCTATTGCTATCTAGTCTAGCTATCACAATCTATATTTTTGTTTATATTCATAGGTCGGAACATTATCTGTTTGTTGTAGTGCATAAATCCTAATACTGGCCATACACTATACGAGAAATCATTCAAACTTGTTTTCGAATAAAGAACACACGGCTGGGAGAGCAAACGATAGTACCATCATGTAATAACCTAATTTTGACCGATAAATCATTCAATATCACATATGCCCAGTGCAAATATTTCAATATTTAAAGGGACGAGAAATACATTAACCTTTTGATTTTTTGTTAGTTTGGCAGAATTTTTCAACCTGTTCCTTTAATTTTCGGCTCTGACATAATTCATATGCATACTGTAATAGGTGACCAGAAACAGCTCAGAAAAGGCAGTTCCTATAAATATGTCTTGACAAATTCCTTTTAATAGGTTTGTTGGTGTCCAACCAGGAACGTGTCTAGCAGACCCATGTGTGGAGCAGTCTTATGTGTGGAGCAGTCTTATGTGTGGAGCAGTCTTATGTGTGGAGCAGTCTTATGTGTGGAGCAGTCTTATGTGTGGAGCAGTCCCGCGTGTGGAGCAGTCCCGCGTGTGGAGCAGTCCCGCGTGTGGAGCAGTCCCGCGTGTGGAGCAGACCCACGTGTGGAGCAGACCCACGTGTGTAGCAGTCCCATGTGTGTAGCAGTCCCATGTGTGTAGTAGTCCCATGTGCGTAGCAGACAAACATGTGTAGCAGTCCCATGTGTGTAGTAGAGCCATGTGTTTAGCAGTCCTGTGTGTAGCAGACCCATGTGTGTAGCAGTCCCATGTGTGTAGCAGTCCCATGTGTGTAGCAGTCCCATGTGTGTAGCAGTCCCATGTGCGTAGCAGACCCACGTGTGTAGCAGTCCCATGTGTGTAGCAGTCCCACGTGCGTAGCAGACCCACGTGTGTAGCTGTCCCATGGGTGTAGCAGTCCCATGGGTGTAGCAGTCCCATGGGTGTAGCAGACCCATGTGCGTAGTAGTCCCATGTGCATAGCAGACCCATGTATGTAGTAGTCCCATGTGTGTAGCAGACCCATGTGTGTAGCAGACCCATGTGTGTAGCAGTCCCATGTGCATAGCAGACCCACGTGTGTAGAAGTCCCATGTGCATAGCAGACCCACGTGTGTAGCAGACCCATGTGTGTAGCAGACCCATGTGTGTAGCAGACCCATGTGTGTAGTAGACCCATGGACCCACGTGTCTAGCAGACCCATGTGTGGAGCAGTCTTATGTGTGGAGCAGTCTTATGTGTGGAGCAGTCTTATGTGTGGAGCAGTCTTATGTGTGGAGCAGTCTTATGTGTGGAGCAGTCCCGCGTGTGGAGCAGACCCGCGTGTGGAGCAGACCCGCGTGTGGAGCAGACCCGCGTGTGGAGCAGACCCACGTGTGGAGCAGACCCACGTGTGTAGCAGTCCCATGTGTGTAGCAGTCCCATGTGTGTAGTAGTCCCATGTGCGTAGCAGACAAACATGTGTAGCAGTCCCATGTGTGTAGTAGAGCCATGTGTTTAGCAGTCCTGTGTGTAGCAGACCCATGTGTGTAGCAGTCCCATGTGTGTAGCAGTCCCATGTGTGTAGCAGTCCCATGTGTGTAGCAGTCCCATGTGCGTAGCAGACCCACGTGTGTAGCAGTCCCATGTGTGTAGCAGTCCCACGTGCGTAGCAGACCCACGTGTGTAGCTGTCCCATGGGTGTAGCAGTCCCATGGGTGTAGCAGTCCCATGGGTGTAGCAGTCCCATGGGTGTAGCAGACCCATGTGCGTAGTAGTCCCATGTGCATAGCAGACCCATGTATGTAGTAGTCCCATGTGTGTAGCAGTCCCATGTGTGTAGCAGACCCATGTGTGTAGCAGACCCATGTGTGTAGCAGTCCCATGTGCATAGCAGACCCACGTGTGTAGAAGTCCCATGTGCATAGCAGACCCACGTGTGTAGCAGACCCATGTGTGTAGCAGACCCATGTGTGTAGCAGACCCATGTGTGTAGTAGACCCATGGACCCATGTGTGTAGTAGACCCATGTGATGCAGCAATTTCTGTTACATAGACAGAACTGTGTACTGTAAATTTGCAACCAGTTCTATCCGCATTTGCAAGTAGGACATATCTTGTCTGAATTGCTGGTTGTGTTTGGATTTGTTGTTCCAAAAACAGCATGATGACAAGGTCCACCATTGGCCTACTGCCTTAAGGGTTTATTTTTAGGTGGGTGACTACCTGCTGCTTTGAACTGAACAGTGCAGGTGCAAATAACTTAACATACCATGATGTGAAAAGGATCCACATCTTAAAGCGGTATTAAACTCGTTTTTTTCACTTTCACCCATCAGCTAGCTTGTATTACTCACATAATGTAGCCAGAGCTCAAATTTTGCACAGCGCCCCAATATCCGTATAATTGTGTGCCGCTTACATCACACGCGCGCCTTTTCACACTAGTTCAAGGTATTAAAGCTGTGCCGTGATCAACAGAGCGCTTTGCTGTTGCTTACGTCACAGTCCTCTCTGGCAAGGTGCTCTGCTCTTACAATTCTTTTCTTTCTTACCTGCTTTCTCATGCATTACATTCACAGATGATGTGGGCGGAAGCACAGTTAAGGGAAGCAAGGGGGGAACAACTTCCAAGATGGCGCTGGCTTTGAGAGGGAGCAAAAAAGGATTCAAAATGGTTGTGCATTTTAATGGCAGAGATGATGCAGGTTTAATCCCACTTAAGACTAGGTTCACGTATATGCAGGTAAAGGAATGTGTGCTAATCTCACACGTTCCTACACCCGCAAGTGTGCGGGGATGCAATTAAGAATTAATACATGCATCTGAAAGTACAGCGTGCTTTCGGGTGTGGGATTTGCTTTTGCACCATGCCATTTCTGCGTGGCTGCGGTTTTAAAAAAAGGTGGAGGGACCTTTTTCCTGTGTTTCCCACAGATACAGTGGCCCATCCAAATGAGTAGGCTGCTGTGCCCATGCAAACACGAGCCACACCTACTGCATATGTGTGAACCTAGCCCAAAGCCCAACTCTAGTCAAACTTTTTTTCGGGAGTAGAGGCCGTACACGTGATCAGAAAATCGGAGGTAAAATATCGTCCGATGAACGATCTGCCGATTTTCTGACCGTTAGCATGGTGCTTTCAACAGCTGATTCAGAATTTTTGGATGACAAAAACTGGATGTGCAGGGTATAAAATTTTTGTCGTATGTGAAAACAATGTCTGATTTTCATTTAATTAGTACAGTTTTCACCAGACTACGCATGCTCAGAAATGAAAGAACACATACAAAACAATTCAACACATTACATCAGTTCTGAAGTTGAATCCTGTCGTATGAGAAGTTACGTATGTTGAGTAACCTCTTCACATTTGATTTGATACTAGCATGCAACAAAAAACGTATGAAAATTAGTTCGATAATCTGATCGTGTGTACCCGGCTTTAGGCTTTGTGGCAGGTGTTTTTTTTTGCTGGCTGTGCCTCTATTGGGTCTATAGTCTGTCCCTATCCTAGTAACAGGGGCTCAGACTACACAAGATGCTGGGAGAAATTTCTTCAATGGAGACAGGGACAGAAATGATTTTGTTCATATTTTTTAACCAGTGAAGATTTTTTTAGTGGTCTCTGCTTCCCTGTCCTGGTAACTTCCGTTACACTATTTTCTTGCCCTGGTGTGAGGCCAATGGAGACAGCAATAAACTGACATAAAAAAACAAACAAAAAAAAAAAAAACAAATCCATACCAACTTTATGCTACACTAAAAAATGTCTCAAATCTGGATTTTAAGGAACTTTACATTGAGAGAATAACAAAAAACAAAAAGTTTGGCTTTAAAAAGAACACAATCTGCTTCTGAAAATGCTAGCTGCCCGACTGTGATGCTTGTCCAACAACTTATATACTTTTTGAGTCACTGTCCTGGAACAAACATGCCTTCAAGTGATCTTACTGAAAGAGACTATGTTGCTAAAACTGAAAAATAGAAATGTTTGTTGCAAACATTGTAAATACTTGTCGTTCCAGTGGGCGGTAGCTTAGATCCTCTCGCTCTTAAAGACCTGTGGAGCCCAAAGAATCTTCTGCGTGCTTCACACCTCCAGGTATGTCAGATGCTTAGTCCCCTGCTCCATGCTGTGGTTCCACCTACCAGCTGTGACATCTGTATCGGACACAGTAGTGGCTGGTGCGCGAAACCACAGCACACAAGGGACCAAGAATCCAACGCACCTGGAAGTGTGTTGGACACAGAAGATGTTTCAGGCCCTGTAACTCTTCAAGAAAACAAAGATCTGAGTCACCTCCCATTGGAGAGGCAAGTATTTGTGACCTTCTGTTGCAGGGGGCATTTAAATAAAATTCTAGCAACAGAGCTCCCTGAAAATACTGAAGGCAGGGACATGCAGGCAACTATAATTTTCAGAAGGAGGTCAACAATTTCCGTCTATATTTCTCAGTACATCTTTTCTTTAACTGGGTAACCAAATATTCACTTCCACCTAGGTAACACACATTTAAGGTTGAACAGTAATGAACCATACATTTTAAAGTTTTACACTATATATGACCAAATTAGCTTAAACGCCAAGTCACAATTGACCATGATGAGGATGACCATACTAACAGGATGAACATTTTGCTGTCAAGGTGTGCATCTTGAGTAATAATAGTCTTTGCCCCTTTACAAGTCTACCCTTTACACATAAGCATTCCACAATGTCCGGTATGTGTATGTTGCCATTTATTCCTATAGGTGCCCAAATTAATGCATACAGTAAATAAATGGGCCTGTCCTTCAATGCACCATGATAATGTGAATGTACTGTGCATTGTCGTG
>BLSH010365577.1:236808-247234 GCA_018402905.1 Glandirana rugosa
GCATGAAGCACCTGCACAGCCCCCCCCCCCCCCCACCCCCCATCTCTGGCAATGGTCCTGGCAGGTCATCACCAGGAGAGGCTGGCACGGGAGCTGTCATCACCCAGCAGCAGACAAGGAGAGGTGATCTGGAAATGCATTTGTATCATCTGTACCCTGACACATCATTCACTCTAATGACTCCTGGGAACAATCAATTATTCAGAAGCAGAAAAGACATTTCCCATCACCCCCCTGATCACTGATGAGACACAACAATGCAGCTGATCGATGCAATGTTAGTAAATGTGTGTCTGTATATAAGAACAAATGACAGGGCAGAGAATGGGCACACAGTGGCAGGAGGATGCAGACTGCACAGCATGACATGAGGGATCCATAGGCTTACCATACAGGGTGCCCCTGGTGACCTGTCCTCCCATAGCAGTGGTCAGCGGTGCTGGTCACAGCCGGCAGCCAGGCTCACGTTGCTCCTCTCCTGGCACCCTCCATCTGAGAGATACTACTAATAATAACACAGGGACACGATGGGAGCCCCGCACACACCTCCCACCCACAGAGCCGCCCCCTCCAACCAGCAATGTCATGTTTATTTACATAAAAGGGAGGGGCTACAGCTTCCTGAAATAGCAGAGAGCAGGGGATCTCCCTTCAAGGAGCAACCCTCCTCTGCACTGCCATTGCAGTCACACATTCACCCTGCACCTCCATACAAATACACTACTAATGGCAACACATTACCACCTCAATTATAGGGGCACAACACAGAATTTGTAGCAAGTCACTCTGCCCCTTATCTAATGCTCTAGCAAGCTTTTATTATATTGCAGCTTACCAATTCTTAGAAGTGATGCCTGCATTCGCTTTATTTTTATGTTTTTTAGGCTGTTTCTATTATTTTCACCTATTGATCTGGCCGGTAAGTCTGTTGTCTTTCAGCAGAAAAGTTGTCCCACAGATGTAGCAGTTAGAGGGTTGAGGCAAACCATTTAACAACAATTGTGGTGCTTACAGTGGTCAGCTTTTATTAACCACATGCTTACTGGGCACTTAAACCCCCCCCCCCCCCACCAATTTTCAGCTTTCAGCACTGTCACTCTTTGAATCACAATTGCATGGTCGTGCGACACTGTACCCATATGAAATTGTTATCATTTTTTCCCCAATAAATAGAGCTTTCTTTTGGTGGTATTTAATAAAAAAACAAAAAACCAAGACCGAAAATTTTGAAAAAAAAACTGTTTCATCGTTTTTTTATATAAATTTTGAAAACAGGTAATTTTTTCCTTCATTGATGTGCGCTGATGAGGCTGCACTGATAGGCTGCACTGATGGGCACTGATAGGCTGCACTGATAAGGCAGCACTAATGGGCATTGATAGGCACTGATGAGGCGGCACTGATGGTTGGCACTGAAGGGCACTGATAAGCGGCACTGAAGGGCACTGATAAGCAGCACTGAAGGGCACTGATAAGCAGCACTGAAGGGCACTGATAAGCAGCACTGACAGGTGGCACTGATGAGTAGCACTGATGGGCACTGGTGGGTGATGCAGATATGCAGCACTGATCGGTGGCACTAATTTGTAGCACAGGTGGGCAAAGGTAGGTGGCACTTTGGGCATTGGTAGGTGCCACTGTGGGCACTGGTAGGTGGCTCTGGTGGGTACTGACAGGTGGCACTGGTGTGCACAGATGAGCCACCCGCGGCTCTCTGTGCGAGGGACCGATGTCCCTCTGACAGAAGCCGGTGAAAAAAAATACCAATCACCGGATTCTGTTTACATCACGTGATCAGCTGTAATTGGCTGACAGCTGATCACGTAGTAAGGGGGCGGGACCCCATGGACTCGGTGATCACAGAGCACGCTGCACACGGCCAGCAGGGGGCGCGCAGTGGCTCGTGCACGGGAGGATGTCCATGGGCGTCCACCCGGAAATTGAGATCCGCACTGGAGCCGTCTTTTGGCAATAGTGCGGATCTCAAGGGGTTAAAAAGAAAAACAAACAAACTGCTGTACTAGCTGGAGTTCAGCTTCTGTTAGTGTATTTAAATTTGCTAGAACATCTAACACCCCCCCACCCCCTCCCCAGATTAACAATCAGGGGCAGCTGGTGGGTTTTTGGGAGGGCGGCAAACAACCCCCCATCCACCCCCCCACCCCAGCGGCACCCATGGCAACCACCCCCACCCAGGCGGCACCCACCCTCCCACTGTTTACCAGTAGGTCCGGTGGTGCAGGCAGGGGCTCCGAGTCCTCTCCACGGTGGCTGGGCAGCGGGTAGTGTGGTGCAACAGCTCAGAGTCCTCTCTATGGCAGCTTCCAACTCCCCCCTCCTCCTCCTAGACATCCAATAGGATCACCTGTCCTTTCAGCCAATCAGGTGACAGGTATCAGACCCACTTCCCGATTAGCCGGGAGGAGTATCAGTGTTGCAACAGAGAGTATTCATTTGCTGCTGTAACACACTTAGGTGGGCTCCAGACGCAATGATCTGCGCCCCGAGCCCACCCTATTTTGAAGCCTATTCGAGCCTCTGGCTCTAATCAGGTGCTTCAAAGGGCACACCCCCGCCTATCCCCGCAATTGTAATTCATGCGATGCATACTAGCACATAATGCTATTGTCTTGCAGGGGTTTTTTTTTGTGAGGGTTTACTATCGTTTTAATAATTGAGACTGATGCAGGGACATTTTCTCCCTATGTCTTTCAGGACAGCACCTGGAGAGAGCGCAGCTCCGCCCTTTACCTAGGAAACACTGCAGTCAGAACTATAAAGTCCGCCTTCTTCCACCATGGCCTCAGTTGTAGTGTTTCCTCCAGCCATGGTGGAAGTGCTGCAGGGGACCGATGGGGGGGCTGCGCTCTCTCCAGGTGGCGAGGGTTTGAGAGCCTACCTTTTTGTGCGGCGTTTTTTCTGTCTGGATGGCTGGCCCAACACCACCCCTGACAGGTGGGGGGGATAGTTCGGTACCCTTCTTAAGCCCGGCGAGGGCAGAGGCCGGCGGTGGTCCTGCTCCTAGAGACAGGGCGAGGCAGTCGGGAACCACGGGGAGGATGGAAGCCCCCGTGGCTTCTCCTGTGGTCGTTCTGGGTTCCGGAGGGCGGGCGACGTAATCTCTGGCGGGACTTCCGGCGGAGCGACGCGGCTTCCAGTTCCGGCCGCTGGAACGCAGGGAAGTGTGGTGGGGCCTTTCGCCGGCGCACTTCCGGGCCCGCAGCGGTGGGAATTTTGGTTTTTAAAAGTGTGATGGACGCCCGCTGTGCACTCTGCAAGTATGGAGACAGAAGCTACAGCGTCTGTGGCAGTAGCAGGAGCCACAAGCACCGGCCAGGCCCAGGTAAGGAGGCAGAGGTCTCATGTATCCTTTGGCAATGTTTGTTCCCTCTCCCTGGTGGAGGGGGAGCCTGCACCACCACCATCATCCCCAGAAGCTGGTTTAAAGGGGGTTTTGGTTGTGATAGGTCAGTGAATCTGTGGTTGTTGGTGTTCACTGTTCTGATGTTGATGTAGGTCTGCTAGTGTGTTTTAGACCAGATCATATCGTGTTGATTTTTGTGTTTGGGTTTTGGTGTTTTTCAGGTGAAATGTAAAGAAAAAAACTTAAACGTATCTCTCCTCCCCCTAAAGAGAAGTGTGTGTCATGTAAGACCGCACTAAAGGAGTCTTGGTCTAAACCATGGTGCAAGACTTGTATAGCGGAGTTAGTGAGGGAGGGACAGCAGCAGCACCTCCGTCTCAACCTTGTGAGATGCTGACTTGCTTCAGGAAGGAACTGGAAGACACATTTCAGTCCTTCCATACCTATCTGGATAAGCGGCCAGTACCTCTTCAATCTACGGGTAACTCGCTGCCTGGGTCACACACATCCACCTTAAAGGGGATGCTGAGTGATTCCGACGAGGAAGAATGGGGTAGCACTTCCTCAAAGTCAGGTGAGGAAGAGGAAGGGGAAAGGCAGGGACCCACTTCCCGCTACAAATTGACCCTGGATGAAGTAGATGATCTACTGAAAATCATCTACACCACATTAAAAATCAAAGAGGACAAGGCCCAGTTATCTCTTCACGATAAAATGTAGGGATGAAGGGATGGACGAAATCAAACACAGAGTGTTTCCAGTACATAGAGTACTAACGGAGACAGTTAAGAGGGAATGGAAAGACCCAGAAAGGGCCCAGTTTTTCTCTAGGTCTCTAAAAAGGAGGTTCCCCTTTGATGAAGATGCCACACACATCTGGAACAAAAGACCCAAGTTGGATGCAGCATTTTCCCAGGTATCACGTAATATGGACCTGGCCTTTGAGGACATGGGGGTTCTAAAAGACCCCATGGATAAAAGGGCAGATACGTTATTAAAAAAGGCCTGGGACTCAACACTTAATAACCTCAAGCCAGCAATGGCATCAACGGTGGTGGCCAGGAATCTAGATCATTGGCTAGAGCAACTGGAGGTTCACATCAAGGCTGGTACAACCCGCAAAGATTTGTTGGAGACTCTGCCAGCATTAAAAAAAGCGGTAGGCTACTTGGCGGATGCTTTGGCGGAATCCATAAGGATGCCTTGGTGAATGCGGCAAGAAGAGCCTTATGGGTGAAGACTTGGGCAGGTGACTCTGCATCCAAATCCAAACTTTGTGGTCTCCCCTTCGAAGGGGATTTAGTCTTCGGTCCAGGCCTAGAGGCGGTCTTAGACAGAACGGTGGACAGGAAGAAAGCATTTCCGAAGAAGCAAAAGATTGAGCTCAAAACCAAGAAAATGTTTCGGCCCTTTCAAAATCCTAGGGATTCCAAGGAAGTAGGAAAGAAGCCTTGGAGGCCTCAAAGAGGAAGGGGCAGGACCGGGGTGCTTTTTCAGCCCCCGGCCAGCCAGAGAAAAGCCAGTGACATACACACATTGTGGGAGGGCGATTAAAGGCTTTTCTCCCACAATGGCGGAGGGAGACGACCAGTGCGTTTATCCTCATGATTATCGAAAGAGGATACGCACCGGAATTCTCGGAGCTACCGCCATCCAGATTTTATGTGACCCCAGTCCCCTAAGATCAAGAGAAGTCGCTAGCAATGACAACTCTGATCAACGACTTTCTGCAAGAACAAGTGATTATGCCAGTCCCTCGAGAGGAGGAAACTCAGGGTTGTTATTCTCACATCTTTGTCGTGAAAAAACCATCAGGGAAATTTTGCCTGATAATAATCCTAAAGGTTCTGGACAAAGCCATCAAGTACAAAAAGTTCCGGATGGATACAATCAATTCAGTCAGGAAGCTGCTTCCAGTAGGCTGCTTTTTTGGCCTCAACAGACCTCCAGGACGCATACCTACACGTGCCCATGGTAGAAGCATCCCAAAAGTATCTGAGGTTTGCTGTCAACAAAGAAGGGGCAGTATCACATTTCCAGTTCAGAGCTCTCCCCTTCGGTCTGTCCTCCTCTCCGAGGATATTTACGAAGATCATGGCAGAGGCTCTGGCTCCCCTCAAGCTAAAGGGAGTGTCGGTAGTCCCGTATCTGGATGACCTCCTTCTATTTTCCGGATCCAGGGAGTTACTGAGCAGAGACCTAGTAACAACACAGACCCACCTACAGGGACTGGGGTGGCTCCTGAACAGGGACAAGTCGAGCCTGACACCTTCTCAAGAGATTATATTTTTGGGATACTCCATCAGTTCAGTGACAGGAAGGAGGTTTCTCCCCAAAGAGAAGGTTCAGAAGATCACAGAAGCAGTAAAGAGGGTGCAGACGAATGTAGCCATTACAGTTCGCTCGGCAATGTCCACACTGGGGCTGCTCACAGCGACTATCCCAGCAGTGCAGTGGGCACGTCTGCACTCAAGGGACCTACAGCAGGCGATTCTGCAAGGATGGACATATGGGGAGTCCTTAGAGAAGCGTATAAGAATTCCCGCTTCTGTGAAAAGAAGGTTATGGTGGTGGAGAGTCCAGGAGAACCTGAACAGAGGGTTGGAGTGGTCTTTTCCAGCGCAGAAGATTCTGACGACGGATGCAAGCTCCTGGGGGTGGGGAGCGCATCTTGGGGACAACATGGCCCAAGGTTCGTGGACCAAGCAGGAAGCAAGAAGGTCCTCCAACTGGAGGGAGCTAAAAGCGGTATCCATGGGACTCAGGGCCTTCAAGGAGACAGTCAAAGATCGACACGTCCAGGTCCTTTAGGACAATGCCTCCACAGTGGCTTACATCACAAAACAGGGTGGCACTCGAAGCAAAAGTCTTCTCAGCCTAGCCCAGGAGATTCTATATTGGGCAGAAGCCAATCTGGCGTCAGTTACAGCAATACACCTGAAAGGCACTGGGAATCAGTTGGCAGACTTTCTGAGCAGGGAGAGAGTGCGAGAGTCAGAATGGAGCCTGAACAAAGAGGTCTTCCAGATGATATTGCACAGATGTGGCATTCCCCAAGTAGATTTATTTGCGTCACGAAAAAACGCAAAAGTACCAACTTTTTTCTCCCTGGAAAAAGGGGACCAAGCGGCAGGATTAGATGCACTGGCCCAGAGCTGGTCCTTCCGGTTGTGTTATACGTTTCCCCCGGTACAGATGATTCCGTTGGTGTTCAAAAAACTGCAGGAAGAAGACAGTTTTAATTCTAGTGGCTCCATATTGACCCAAAAGGGTTTGGTTCTCTCTACTGGGAAAGTTAGCAGTAGTTCCACACTGGCTGCTACCAGTAAGGAAAGACTTTCTAAATCAAGGTCCACTTCTACATCCCAACGTAGCCCGGCTCAAGCTAGCAGCTTGGTTACTGAGCAGCAGGTCCTGAAGAAAAAGGGACTATCGGACGGCCTGATTTCTACTCTGTTAAATAGTAGAAAGAAGGTGATGGAAGCAATTTATTTTAAAATGTGGAGATGTTTTAACTCCTGGTGCAGTGAAAGGAACTGTGCTCCACAGCAGCAGATTTCAGTGTTAGAATTCTTGCAGAACGGCCTAGAAAAGGGTCTAGCAATTAGTACACTTAAGGTGCAGGTGGCAGCTTTATCAGTTTTTTTGGAGAGACGTCTATCTCTGAATCCTCTTTTTGTCAGGTTTTTTAAGGCGCTGGCGAGGATGAGACCAGTGCCAATCAAAGTATTCCCTAAATGGGACCTATCGGTAGTTCTACAGGGACTGACTGGAAGCCCCTTTGAGCCACCGACGGAAGCCACAGTAAAGTTGTGGTCGCTTAAATTAGTGCTGTTAATAGCAGTCACCTCAGCTAGAAGGGTCAGCGAGCTGCAGGCCCTATCTATTTGGGAGCCATTGCTGACGATCTTCCAGGATAGAGTGGTCCTTAGGACAGACCCAGGTTTTTTGCCTAAAGTGGCTTCAACCTTTCATAGGGTTCAAGAGATAATTCTACCAACCTTTTATCCTTGCCTGAAAAATCCTAAGGAAAGGCAGTTTCATAGCCTCGATGTAAGAAGGTGTCTTCTAGAATATTTGGAAATTACCAAGAGTTTTAGAAAATCGGATTCTCTTTTTGTTCTCTTTTCAGGACACCGAAAGGGATATGGAGCCTCCAAGAACACCATTGCAAGGTGGCTCAGGATGGCTATTAGCGAGGCATACAGAGCCTTAGGGTTAGTTCCCCCTAAGGGGGTAGTAGCTCACTCTACGCGAGCAGTGGTGACATCCTGGGCAGAGAAAGCTGGGGCCTCACCAGGACGAATATGTAAAGCAGCCACATGGATGAGTTTTACCACCTTTATTCGTCACTACAGGATGGACCTGCTCTCAGCGGCAGAGCAATCGTTTGGCAGGAAGGTCCTGCAAGCGGTGGTCCCTCCCTAGAGTAAGTACTCTTATCATCTCCAAGTGCTGTCCTGAAAGACGTAGGGAGAAAACCCTAGTTAGACTTAGCGGTAACTGTATTTCTACAAGTCTCAGGACAGCACCGATGACCCTCCCCTTGGGCCGTTTTCGCTTTATGGGTAGATGTTAAATAACATGAATTTAATGTTTTCACTTATATCTTTCAGCATGGCTGGAGGTCCTCAAAACAACTGAGGCCATGGTGGAAGGAGGCGGACTTTAAAGTTCTGACTGCAGTGTTTCCTAGGTAAAGGGCGGAGCTGCGCTCTCTCCAGGTGCTGTCCTGAAAGACTCGTAGAAATACCGTTACTGGTAGGTCTAACTAGGGTTTTTTTGCTTTCACTGACACCACTGAAGCAAGGACATTTTTTCCTTCACTACTGTTAGCCCAATATTTGTGCACTGAACTTAAGCTTTTGAATTCACTGCACCATACCACAAACATTGGTACTATTTCATTGCATGCCACAAACATTTTATGCGCGCCGCTTTTGTCTCCGTACCCTTTCTGCACATGGGGTAGTTTGGGGTGTCTGATGGGGGGGGGGGGGCACTGGGGACAATGGAGTGGATTGATCGAAGCTACAAAAAAGGTACAGCACTGTGTTCAGATTGTATTTCATGAATTGCATATGAATGAGATTTAGGAAGATGCAATAGGGGCAGAAAAGTCTGTGGGCGGGGCCACTCACCCTGCACGTGGGGGTACCTTCCACGCAGAGCACACTTTAGCTAGATGCATTCTGCACTCCTGTGACCCATTTTCAGTAGATAGCAGGTGGAAGCCCACTGTTGGTTGCAGTCACAGAGCCGGTCCAATGGAGTCCGGATCCCTCTACATGCCTGGCCTGGCACTTGGCTCAGCCTCTCAGCAAGCCACTGAGAGCCTGAGCCAACCGCTCCCTCCCCCTTCACAGCCCAGCGCTCCAGTGAGCGTGGGAGGGCACAGCAGGCAGCTGCTAACTGACAGTCGCCAGCTCTCTGCTCACGGCAGTGTTTGATCACTTGGTTCTCAGTATTAGAGGCACTGGGGGACCAATGATGCATCCACCTAGGTAAGTATGATTCGTAAAAAAAACAAAAAACCCATGCATCTCTTTTAACTCCTTCTATCCTGTACCATGTGGCCTCTGTAATGCGGGTTTGGCCCCTGTTGCTTTGGGAAACCGACCACTGGAGAGGGAGTCAGATCACTGACCCCCTCACTACCGAAGGACCCTCTACCATGCCAGGCATCATGGCTGCAATGTACCTTGCACTAGTTCTTAGTTACCCATAGCAACTGCATGCCTCCTGCTTCTGTTGCCAAGTAGACCTCTTGTAGTGGCTTTATTTCATACCCCCCATGTGCTTTTCTGAACCTAGTTCTTTCATACACCAACAACCATTATGCACCCCTTTAAATTACTTCAGACCAGGCTTAGAACAGATGATGCTATTTTACATGGACAGTTCAACATGAACAACTGCAATAGAACCCCTAACTAACTCGACTAGGCTGCCCAGGCACACCTCAACAAGGTAGCAGTCCACGATTGGTGTTTCCTCAACACTGGCAGAACTCCAGATTGTTGGGAGGTATGCCATTAATGCAGACTGTGCAGCTACAATCAGGGTCCAGTCCACTGTGACACATAAACCTGGACACTGCTCACTTCTAGGGCAGGTGAGATTACCATAACTTAAAGCTTATCTGTAAGTGTGATTTTTTACTAGAATTAACAAGAAAACAAAAAACATTGTGGCTTATATTGCGGCATTGTAATTGTGGAATTATGACAAATAAGGGGGGCTCCTTATCACAGGGGGGCTTCACATTAAAGCGCAGTGTATGCATAGTGTGGTGCCATTCATGCACATGGAGTACCTGCCTCTGAGTGCACTGTAATGCATCTAACAGTGTTGCCTTATGGTGCACTGAAAATGAAGCAAGTAGGTATTTTGGCCTGTGAATGCGCATTGAGAGCCCACTGAAAATTAATGGGCAACGCACCACAATGAGCACCGATGTGGCAAAAATGTGTGTACAAGTAGGATCAGATGGAGAGTTGGATGCTCACTGGAGGCTACAACTGCTCTTCTTTGTTTAAAACATCTGCAGGGACAAGGAGATCCACTATCACAGCCATTTATCTGTATAAGCAGAGGAAGAGCATAAACAATAGCAGGTGTTTCCAGATTATCAAGCTATTCAGTAAGGGCACAGGGCAGTCACACTACCAAATCCTTGAGAGTCAAGAATAAAGCCGGGTACACACTATTCGTTTTTTTTTTTTCGTTCAACCCCGAGGGATGAACGAAAAAAAAAACCTGTCAGCTCCGGTCAGAGCCACTGTACTAACCATGCAAGGTTATTCCAGCGATCACCCAGCTGTTGTGTTCTGACAGGGGGGCGGCCCCCACGCCAGAACGCTCAGATCAGCGCTGTCTGCCACTGGCTGAGAGCACTGATCGGAAGTCGGTCGGATGCTGGTTTTCTGGCATGCACAGCCGTCTTCTGTTGGACAGACCAACATACACATGGGCCGAATGTCAGACGTTTTTTTTTTTTTTTTAACCGCCCGTTACCTCCCGACATGTAAGCTGGTCGTTACATGGTTTTGGACTCAGCAG
>BLSH010365577.1:251714-271616 GCA_018402905.1 Glandirana rugosa
GGGAGCTTCCCCAAGCAAACGATCAGCTTCAGTCTCATCCAAGAGAAGATACAAATGAACGTGACGGTATGATTCCAAGGACAAAGATATCAACACCAAATAGGTTGTCAAATTCATTAAACATGTGAGCAATATACTCTAAAGGAATGGTTTCCACTCACACTGTGGGTAAATCAACTCTTTACAGACTCTTCCAAGACAAGATGCAGATGGAATAGAACTGTGTGAATCCTGTTAATTCAAGCAACCAAAGACAAGATGATGCCCAACAGGTTGTCATTCAGTAAACATGTGGTCAATACACTCTAAAGGAGTTATTTCCACTCGCCCTGTGAAGGGACAAGGCCCAGGAAACTGGCACATGTCTCCTACCTAGCCTGAATAAACTTTGGGCTGTCCATCCTGTTCCACTGGGATGTGGTCTCTGTGTTCACATGCTAAATGCATCATCCATCAGGGAGCCCCTCTGCTGGTCTCCGGGACGGCATATGAGTGTAAATCACTCTCAATGGCAAAGCAGTGCAATATCATGGCTGGAGGGGACATTTTCCTTATTACTGGTTTACTGAGCTTCCCTGTGGAGGAAGCACTGCTGCTCAATAGTCATTGAACAAGCTCAATGTTTTTGCTTGCCTTCTTTTTCTGCAGAAAAGCAAATGTCTACCCCAAAGACCAGCACCACTAAATAAGGTAGGGAACCTTACCCATCTGCTTCCCAGCAAAGGAAGCCCTCTTCAGCCTCTGCCAAGATGTGCATGTGCATGAACATGACTTTATGAATCCTGCTTTGCTCAGGCAGTTGGGATTAGATGATGCTAGGCTCAATTGTCACAATTCATTAAGTATGAGTTCGAGACACTCTAAAAGAGCTGTTTGGACTCACCTTGTGCAAGGGTCATCCTATTCAGGCAAGATCCAGTTTTTCTTCTATAGCCAGTAACTAGACTAAATGGCTTTCTCAGGCCGACCAACCTTCTTCAGACTTTTCCAAAGAAGGACTATATGTAGACCTATGTCTGCTTCTTAATTCCTCCTTTCTAAGGCTGATGAAGATGCCTTTAGATGGAAAGCAGTGGAAATAAGTTAGAGGCTTCTCAATCATCGGACGAGGGCCCTGGAGATGCTAGAGAGCTTTGGTTGGTTGATAATCTTCAGCAAGAGCCAGCTAGTTCCCTCAGAGGTTATAGTTTCTGGGTGTCTCAAATGACAGTGGGGAAGGTATTCCTTCCACAGAAGACTATACCTCTCTTGATCTTGATGGTCCGCGCTCTGAAGACAAGTCATTGATATCAGCAAGACATTGTATGAGGGCATTGATGAATGCAGCAGTCCCCACAGTGACCTGGGTTCAATGGCATCTCAAACACCTTAAGCTTGCTTTACTCCAGCAGTGGATCAAGTTCACTGTCAGAACCAGTTTGCTCAAGGAAGATTGAAGGGCGTGATTTCCTCAGTCTAGAGTTGATGGCAGCACAGGAGCCATTACTGACCTTTGCACCACTGCTTCAGGGCCATCCTAAGGATTCAGACAAACAGTAGCATATGTGTCGAATCAGGCAGAAGAGCAGCCTTGGGTAGATTGCGGCACACATCTTTTGGTTGTCGGAGTACAATCTGTTGTCCCTGTCAATCTCTTACCTTCCCAGGGTGGAGAATATGTGACCAGTTACTTTTTGAGCACATGCTTTCTGGATCTAAACAAATGGATGTTTCCTATAACTGTTTGCTCAGTGGGGCTCTCTGCAAGTGGATTGAATGGCATCTCCTGTCAGTGCTCAGCTGCCAGTGTCCTTCTCTTGGTTCTTCAATCCGAGAGCCAGGATGCTCTGTCCCAGTGCTGGATTTTCTGGCCTGTATATGTTTTTCCTCAAACCTCTCTAATCCTGAACATGATCCGTTCTTGGCTTCCGCTGTTGAGGCAGTTGTTGATCACTTTGCTGATGGCACTTCAGAGATCTTTGGTACTCGGATGGCAGGCCTCATCCCAATATGGCTCAATTGGATGGCCTGGTTATTTTTAAGAAGCCTGCTAGCCCAGGTGGGCATAGCAGAAGAGGTTCAGTGGAA
The DNA here is from genome assembly GCA_018402905.1 of Glandirana rugosa. Taxonomy (NCBI): domain Eukaryota; kingdom Metazoa; phylum Chordata; class Amphibia; order Anura; family Ranidae; genus Glandirana; species Glandirana rugosa. The sequence continues at coordinate 253,782 of BLSH010365577.1, forward strand.
GCTGCTCGAATCTTGGAAGATATCCTTGAATGCTACGTACTATAGCATGTGGAAAATATCTTTGGAGTGGCAGTGATTATTCAATTCAGTCCTGAGTCTTCCTCTCGTATTGAGGTCTTGGTGTTCTTGCATTGGCTCTAGAAAAAGGGCTTAGCTACAGTTTAGTCCAGTTGTCGACCGTTTCAGGTCTAACCATTTGTTGCGTAGAAGATCACGTTTTATACGAGCAACCGTATAGCTAAATCAACAACCAATCGGGTCTGGAAAAAAAATCCAAGCTTTCTCAGCCAAGTCTCCATCTTTTTCTTCAAAAGGTTGGACCTTTTTTCATATAAGTTGGGAAGTGGTGCAACCTTCATTGTCTGCAGTTTCAGGACAGGAAGATTGGTCAAGAGTGGACGCAATTTTTAGGTCATTTTTTTTCAACGTATCTGCAGAAAACGCAGGGGTTCATGCTGGTAGATAACTGGTTATCTATCCATAAGTCCAAAATGGGTCAAATGGCCCCACCTAGAATCCTTTTCCTCTTGGATAGTCCAAATCATCAGATGGGCATAGGTAGCTTTGGGTCTTTCCCCTCCTGAGGGGGTTCATGTGCTTTCCACAATAGCAACATCTGCTTTGTGGTCACGTCACGCCAGGATTCCAGTGGAAATGCTGTAAGGCTGCCAGCTGAAAGTCCGCTAACGTTTCCACCTACGATTACTGTTTGGATGTGATGGATGGCCCTTCCTGGGCTTTGGGAATCTTGGTGCTTGTTTCTGTGCTTTCTGTGTGATTGTTTGATACAATTCTTCTTTTGCAATCAGTCTGCGTAGCTTCTTGTTTTTCTTTTGCTTTGTCCCGCCGTTTTTTTTAATGCTAGCTACATCCCATTCATAGGCTGACATGATTAGCCCCAGGAATACAGAAAATTGTTACCATACTTACCGTAATTTTCCTTTCCTGGGAGCTCATCATGTCACCCTAGGGTTTCCCACCCTGGTGTTCTGTTGCAAGGTCATGTTAGGAACGCTGGGGTATGGGGAATCCCTCCTATTATTTGAGCAGAGGGTTGTCCTGTGGGGTCAGAGGGGTGGAGCTGACCCATTCGTAGGCTGACATGAGCTCCCAGGAAAGGAAAATTACGGTAAATATGGTAACAATTTTCCGTAATCAATGTGCATAAAACTGATGTGAAACGGATGTCTCTGCAAGGGAAATCTGCAAGGTTTTCCCTTCAGTTTCCATCAGTCATGCACGTATGGTGTGAACGAACCCTTAGGCCTTGTTCACGCCTGAGTCGTTTTCTGCTTGAAGCTAAAATGCTCAACAAGCCAAATCCTATTCATTTCAATGGCCCCTGTTCACATCTGAGCGCTCTGTCGCCTGAAACAAAATGCCTGTCACTCAAAAAAGTACATTAGCTTCTTTTTGGCAGATTGGGCCCCATAGACATCAATGAGATCACCTGAAAATGTGTGACATGAGCGATTTAAAAGCGTTCTGTCGTGCGTTTTCTGTTCAGACAGCAGCTCTCCAACTCTAATCTCCTCCACTTCTCCTCCCCCTAGTGCTTTCTGTAAAACACTAAGAAAATGCTTCTAAAATGCTTGTAATACATTTCTATAAATGCTTAAAAACTCTCTGATAAAACCACCTGAAAGTCGCTCTGCACAGGCCTGAATGCAGCCTTAGCCAGACCTATAGCTATAGCCAATAACAATATTAGGACGTTTATTGAGCAAGATTGGCCATAGGTCAACCCAAATGTATAGTTATCAGTAATCAGTTGCTGACATACATATGTTACATTTTATAAGATAAAGTATACTTGTCATGAAAAAAAATATGGGGAATAAAACTGAAAGCTTCTTTCTGAACATGCTAGTTGCCCGAGTATATCTATAATCAATGTTGCTCAGTAAAAGACCCAAAAAGCATGCAGCTAATGAAAAAGGCAAAGTTCCTCATCTACTGTATCTCACAAAAGTGAGTACACCCCTCGCATTTTTGTAAATATTTTATTACATCTTTTCATGTGATGACACTGAAGAAATTACACTTTGCTACAATGTAAAGTAGTGAGTGTACAGCTTGTATAACAGTGTAAATTTGCTGTCCCCTCAAAATAACTCAACACACAGCCATTAATGCCTAAACCGCTGGCAACAAAAGTGAGTACACCCCTAGGTGAAAATGTCCAAATTGGCCCCAAAGTGTCAATATTTTGTGTGGCCACCATTCTTTTCCAGCACTGTCTTAACCCTCTTGGGCATGGAGTTCACCAGAGCTTCACAGGTTGCCACTAGAGTCCTCTTCCACTCCTCCATAACTACATCACGGAGCTGGTGGATGTTAGAGACCTTGCGCTCCTCCACCTTCCGTTTGAGGATGTCCCAAAGATGGTCAATAGGGTTTAGGTCTGGAAACATGCTTGGCCAGTCCATCACCTTTACCCTCAGCTTCTTTAGCAAGGCAGTGGTTGTCTTGGAGGTGTGTTTGGGGTTGTTATCATGTTGGAATACTACCCTGCGACCAAGTCTCCGAAGGGAGGGGATCATGCTCAGTTTCAGTATGACACAGTACATGTTGGCATTCATGGTTCCTTCAATGAACTGTAGCTCCCCAGTGCCGACAGCACTCCTGCAGCCCCAGACCATGACACTCCCACACCAAGCTTGACTGTAGGCAAGACACACTTGTCTTTGTACTCCTCACCTGGTTGCTGCCACACGGTTGACACCATCTGAACCAAATAAATTGATCTTGGTCTCATCAGACCACAGGACATGGTTCCAGTAATCCATGTCCTTAGTCTGCTTGTCTTCAGCAAACTGTTTGTGGGCTTTCTTTAGAAGAGGCTTCCTTATGGGACAACAGCCATGCAGACCAATTTTATGCTGTGTGCGGCGTATGGTCTGAGCACTGACAGGCTGACCCCCCACCCCTTCAACTTCTGCAGAAATGCTGGCAGCACTCATACGTCTATTTCCCAAAGACAACCTCTGGATATGACGCTGAACACATACACTCAACTTCTTTGGTCGACCATGGCAAGACCTGTTCTGAGTGGAACCTGACCTGTTGAACCGCTGTATGGTCTTGGCCACCGTGCTGCAGCTCAGTTTCAGGGTCTTGGCAATCGTCTTATAGCCTAGACCATCTTTATGTAGAGCAACAATTCTTTTTTTCCAGATCCTCAGAGCGTTCTTTGCCATGAGGTGCCATGTTGAACTTCCAGTGACCAGTATGAGAGAGAGAAATAACACCAAATTTAACACACCTGCTCCCCATTCACGCCTGAGAACTTGTAACACTAACGAGTCACATGACACCGGGGAGGGAAAATGGCTAATTGGGCCCAATTTGGACATTTTCAATTAGGGGTGTACTCACTTTTGTTGCCAGCAGTTTAGACATTGATGGCTAGGTGATGAGTTATTTTGAGGGGACAGCAAATTTACACTGTTATACAAGCTGTACACTCACTACTTTACATTGTAGCAAAGTGTAATTTCTTCAGTGTTGTCACATGAAAAGGTATAATAAAATGTATACAAAAATGTAAGGGGTGTACTCACTTTTGTGAGATACTGTATATACATGTTTCAAAGTATCATCATGACAGCTAATAAGCTTTCATTTTCAGAAGAAGCACGCAGCAATGGCACCCTTTGTATTTCCCTCCGAACCAATTTCTTTGAATTCATTCGGTTGGTTTTAGGACTATACGAGTCATACTGAACAAAGTCCACATCCACTTCCTTTTTAAACCTTAAGATAGTACAGTACTAGAACATTGTCAAATCTAAAAACAAACACTGTTAATAGTCCATCTGTCACAGTAATAAAAAGCACTCATTATCCAAGTACGCATAGGAGTTTAGCAAACAAATCAAAAAATATACTTCCCTTTTTATCTTTAACTTACAACATATTAAAACTTCCTCTATTAAACCTAAAGCGTATTTCTACTTTGCTACATGTTCCCATTCACATAGCATGATAAAATTAATTCACAGTCACATAGAATTTAAAAGTGACAGCAACTGTTGGGGAGAAGATCCCCTGCATGCTGTCATGGGGTGGGGGGCTCAGGGGGTGAGGGAACAGTGCTTAGCAACATGTTACACCCTACTTACTATGTATATGTATGTATGTATGTATGTATGTATGTATATATATATGTTAGATAGGGACCTTAAAGTGTTACAAAACCCAGTAATATGAAAATAGTTAATCTGCCCCTCCACAGTGCCCACAGCTTATAAATCTTTTTACAATAAAATAATGCCACTATATACCTTTTTGGATGATCTGTATATAGATTATATGATAAACTGCACACTTTCTCCAGTGCTGAGAGTTCAGGTAGGAGGAGATTTCCACTACAGCCTGTATACACGCCCACATGTGTGATGTCAATATCATGTGACCTGGCTAGCTCTGAGAACAAATGAATGTTCTCTCCAGCATAAAAGACACAACTGAGCATGTGCAGGTTGGCTACCCTGCCTGTGTTAAACTGGTCTTCCCCAGATAGACAGTGCAGGAGGGAAGAATCTATGCATACAGGATAAAACAGCCTTTTTACATAATGCAGAGGATTAACCCCTTAAGTTCCACAGTAAGTATAACAAGCATGCTATGCTGCATATACAGACTGATTTTACTGTTGTGGGTTTAGTAACACTTTAAGGGCCATACATACGCGCTGAATATCGGATGGTATCAGTCGGTTCAGTAGAATTCTAGGCAGAATCACCGCATTGGGTGATAATAAAGAAGAAAAAAAAGTGTTGAAAATTAATTCAGCAACCACATCTAAGAATTGCAAAATATATTGGAAAAAAACACTCGCGCCTTGGGAATGGGATTTTAGGGGGCTGCTGCTGTATGGATTATTCCCATAAATGGGGCAAAGGTTTGTATTTAAAAATACAGCGCTCACTCTTCCCTAGTTAGGCGACCTATCAGTCAAACCCCTTACTCTGGTTCATTAAAGATAATATGTAACAATATATTGATGGATGAAGCCCTAGTGGCTGGTTAACCTCTAATTATACTCTTTAATTATAATGATGACATCAATATTAAAAGTGCTACTAGTGCATTTAAAGTGCTGCTACTAGTGCATTGAAAGCTTCGTCACTTCCTTGCAACGTTTTTGAAAATGTTGCAAGGAAATGACGAAACACGTCAAGCTTTGAATGCACTAGTAGCACTTTTAATATTGATGTCATCATTACAATTAATGAGCTGAGTATAATTAGACGTTAACCAGCCTCTAGGGCTTCACCCATCAATATATTGTTACATATTATCTTAAATGAACCAGAGTAAGAGGTTTGACTGATAGGTCGCCTAACTAAGGAAAAGTGAGCGCTGTATTTTTTAATACAAGGAGTGCAGAATGTTCCGTTTTTGTTCTTGGCTTTAAGGATTATTTTAAGACCTGGCACTAAGAGGCTTTGTTTGAGCATTGTGCACCTGTAACTTTATTCCCCATTTTGTATTTTCTATGTTTTCTGTAGTGAGGTAGAGGTTACCTAGGTTAGGTCTGGGCTGAGCTCAGTTATACAATAAACATTTAATTAGTTCCACCCAAAAGTGTAACTTCCTCTTTAAGCACTTCTCACCCCCTTACATGCCCCATATGGCATGTCATTTTTTTTGTGGGGGGGGGGGGGGGAGGAGAGTGGGTACTTGGTTTTGACAGGTACTTCCTGTCTTACTTCCTCCTTCCCTCGCTTGGCCACCAAGGCGACTCCTCCTCTCCCCCTAGGCGGCCCTTCCCTCTCTGCAATCTTCTGGGACATGTCACAGGTCCCAGAAGATTGCCTGGCCACTAGGAGAGCGCAGAGCGACTCGCGCATGTGCAGTGCGTGCCCAGCTGTGAAGCCAGAAGCTATGACAGCTGGTTGCCCACAGTAGTAATGATGGTGCCGCAGAGAGGCAGGGGAGCGGAGCGAGGCTTCGGGCGGCTACATCGCTGGACCGTGGGACTGGTGAGTGTCTGTTTTTTTTTTTTTTTAAATTCTTTTTATTGATTTTCACTTTAGTTACAAAACAGAGCCTATCGGGCATACCCAGGCTCAGGTTAACACATCGCAACAATCTAACACAACCTCTATACTAATAACACTCCTCGCTCCAGTAGGCACTTGAATTGTCGGAAGGTATAGGCAGCAGCCATCCATAGGGCACTTCGGTCTTCGTTCAGGAGAGAGACCCCTTTACATAGTTTATGGGGTGGGCAGTGGTTTGTCACGTTCTTACACATAACTCTACCCCCACCCTGGCCTGGACTAGCTGGAGGGTTCAGGATCGGAATTGGTAGACAGGTCCTCTACCCAGATGTCCCAAACTTTATGAAATTTTTTTGGGGTGAGTGTCTGTTTATTAAAAGTGAGCAGCTACAATTTGTGTAGTTGCTGACTTTTAATAAACTCACAGAACAGTGAAACTCTGCTTTACCGTGACTATAGTAACATTCAGTAAACACACTCCAGGAGAACAGAAGTTCCAAACTTCTTAGGTAAAGCTTAGTCATGGTATTTATGATCACTCTCCCAGCTCATCTGAAGATGAACATGGCTGGTGATCTGAATTGTACTCTTCTCATACAGCGACATTGGGTGGGCTTTATCTTTACTACAATCTCAGGAGAGGTTTAGTGCAAACACTGCTCACTTTTATTGTTACTTTGCTCTCAATAAAGGGAAATTCCAAGACAGTAAAACCATACTACAGGTTATATATTAAGAGAAGGGACTAAAGGAATCAAAAAGCCCTCCAGCCAAATCAGTGAGTAGCACAGTAATGAATTTTTAGAACAGAAGGTATTGGCCCTCCTATTCCTTCTGTATTGTATTTGTACTGTCCCCCTTTTTATTGTAAAGCACTGCGTAAACTGTTGGTGCTATATAAATCCTGTATAATAATAATGTACATGTCTCATTCCTTCACAAAACCCAAAAATAAGAGGATTATCCCTCATTTAACCACTTGCCGACCGTCAATCGGCAATTGACGACGGCAAAGTGGCGCTGTAAGGCGAATCGCCGTCATATGACGGCGGCCGCCAGATCGCGCACAGTGAGTGCGCGCGCGCCGCCGGAGGCGCGCCCGCGCGCTCACTGTGTCCGGGGAGGGCCAGGGAGCGGGTGCGGCGGCTTCGATTGCCGCCGGCCACCCGCGATGCCCCCCCCGGAGTGAAGGAGCGGAGGTCCGTGTAAGTAAGTAAGTAAGTAAGTAAGTAAACACGGACCTCCGCTCTGTGTGAGGGGGAAGGGCTGTGATCACAGCCTTCCTGTATACGAAGGCTGTGACCACTTCCCTTCCCCAGCTAGGGCAGTCCCCCCACAGTTAGAACACGCCCAGGGAACATAGTTAACCCTTAGAGCGCCCCCTGCAGGTTAACCCCTTCACTGCCAATGGTCCCAAAAAAGTATCAAAATGTTCCGCCATGTCCGCTGAAATATCGCAGTACCGCTAAAAATCGCAGATCGCCGCTATTATTAGTAAAAAATAAAAAAAAAATAAAAACCCCAAAAATGAATTCTCATCATTCGTAAACGCGACCACTTTTGCGCAAACCAATCAATAAACGCCGATTGCGATTTTTTTTACCGCAAATATGATGAAGAATATAAATCGGCCAAAAAAACGGTGAAAAAAAATTTTTTTTTATATTTTTTTTTTGGATTTGTATTTTAGCAAAAAGTAAGAAATGTGGTTTTTTTTTGCAAAATTGTCGCTCTTCTTTTGTTTATAGCGGCGATCAGAAATGACGCAGCGGTGATCAAATACCACCAAAAGAAAGCTCTATTTGTGGAAAAAAAAGGACGCAAATTTCGTTTGGGTACAATGTCGCACGACCGCGCAATTTTCAGTTAAAGCGACGCAGTGCCGAATCGCAAAAAGGGCTCCGGTCCTAAAGCTGGAAATCCTTCCGGTCCTTAAGTGGTTAAGGAAGGTGGATGGGTCATGCATATCTTTCCTTTTTGCCCCATTAGCCAGGCGCACGGCTCTATAGTATCAGGCTATATTTGCAATATACACCAGGGGTTCTGGATGTGCATCTGGCTGATGGAGCATAGTAGCCATTGCAGCTCACTGTCCCAAAATGAGATATAATCCCCTTATTTTTAGAATGTGATAGAATGACAAATGTGAATAACTTCTAAAAAGGCTTCACTGTTCTACTACTGATAAAGGAAAATTCCTAATAGGGAATATCAGTGTCAGACAAGGTACAGAAGTTATTCAGTTGCTGATAAGACAAGTAAACATTTCAGAGCAGCCCTGCTTTTCTTAAAACAAACCTAAAGCTGATAGTTTAGGCCACTTATATGCTCAGAACTACAAACCCCTGCTTCGCACTACACATCATACAGACCTTAAGCCTGGGGTCACACTAAATTGTTTCGCGAACCAGCGCGATTCCAGTGCAGCTTCCCGCATGGCATCTCTCCCACAGGCAGTTGACACTGCTTTCTGTGAACCTCTGCAGGTGTCAATACAATGTTAATGACACCCGGATCGGTTCACAGATCGCAGTACGAACTGTGGATTCGGACAGGGATCAGAAAACCCATGCGATCCTATTCTAGTGCGGGGGAGAAAAAAAAAAAAAACAGTCCCTGCACCTTTTTTGTGAGAATCAGTTATTATATAGGATTTACATAGCGCCAACAGTTCACAGAATCAAATGCACAGACATTGCATGTGATCGGCACAGCAATGCGGGTGCGAACCACATGCGATGTTTGTGTTTGCATACGTGTGAACCCAGGCTAAAGTGGTTGTAAAGGCAGAAGATTTTTCACCTGCCTCTCTCTATGTCCACAGATATAGTGGTTATATGTAACCTAGACTTTGGGAATTATGTGTACTCTGTACTTTATTGAAAATCTTAAATAAAAATTATATGTATAAAAAAAACCAAAAACAAACCTTAAGTCAGTCATAAATGGATTGAAATTAAGCTGTTTCAGCAGAGACTGGCCGCAATTCAGTCCATGCATGGGAAGGCTGATTGTACACAAATCAATTTAATTATAGACTTGTGCAAAACCAGACTATTGGAAAATGTTCTCTCGATCAGTGCTGTAGGCTATAACTGGCAGTGCTGATCAGTGTATCAAGCAGGGAACTCTCCCCGCTGTCAGAATACAACAACTCAGTGGGAGGGATGGATTGTCCTATCCACATCCACTGGTTGAACAAAAAAAAAAAAAAAAAAAGAAGATTCATGTATTGCCAGCCTAAAGGATAGGCACATGAACAGGTTCTACTCGGCTCAGTGATCTTATTCATGTCAATGACATGGGCAAGGCAGGGGAGATGGACACTGTTGGTAGATGCTATGGACCCCACTTAGCTATGGACAGGGAGGGGGACAATAACAATCTGAGTGTTCCCCCAGATGACGCCTGCATGAGGTCCTCTCATGTCGATAAATACTAATAAAACCAAATACATACCCTAGGATAGCACATGACGCTCCTGATTTTAATGAAGTGTTCATTCATAAAGATATAAAATAAATGGTTCAGTTTGCAATGTTGTTTACTAGCCATAAGCTATTAAAGGTCTCTTTCACATGGGGAGGCAAGAAAATCAGGCAATTGAGTTGAAGTATTACTGCCCCCCACCCCTCCTGACTGCCCCCCCGAACTGTAAAATAACAGACAGGACTGTTCACATGCTTAGGGTGCAGAGTTTGACAAACTCGCCCATTACGTTTAATGGGGCTGCACCACTGTAGTGCAGCATTATAGGGTTAAATCAGGAGGTGAAGTAGTGATATAGTGCCACTTCACCACCTACCAAATTCCCTCTGAAAAGGGATCTGAATGCAGATCGCTCTTCAGAGGGTACTGCACACCACCACGAGTGTGAAAATGACCTAACTTAATAAAACATAACCACATTGCCCTTTCCCTCTCTATTGTTTACATTGGTACTGCATGATAGATACATATACAGTATGAAACAGAAAAAGGTGTGAGTAGAGTCATGATCATCTACCACCAGAGAACAGAGCCATCTCATAGTGTAGTTAAATAAGAATCAACTATTTATTCAAAAGTAATGCACTCACATTGATCAGCATAAAACCAGCATAACATATGGAAAGCAATGTTTCAAACCAACAAGATGGCCATTGTCCGAAGCGGTGCACGATGACGTTACACACCGAAGCTCCACCCATCTACCATGCAGTGAAATTTTTACATGCATCTCTTGTCTGTTCACACTGCCCACTCCTTAATGGCTTATCTGAAAGAAATTAAGGCTCACATGTACATGCTTTGACATTTGTGGTACCATGAATGCCCTATCGTACAGGCTTTTTTTTTTTTATTGTTCTTACATTGGTACAAAATGTGGCACTCATCCCAGGAAATAAAACAAACTCAACAAATTTCTAGATGAAATGGAAATTCAGTAGTGCTGATTTGATGCAATGTGACCTGAAACCCAGTTATTGTTTAAAGCCTGCCTGGCAGTGCCTGAGTCATTGCTGGTTGTCTCAGTGTAGAAAAATGGTGACTGTTATTACAACATGCTTCACAGGTTAAAATGCGGTGTGCAGATAGAGTAAAACTAAAACATATACGTCATGAATTTAACCGAACTAAACAGTATGCTGTATACTTAGGCCTCATACACACGGACGTTTTTTGACGCTGGCGTTTTCTGGCGTTTTTTGCAGCTCTCCATGTTAGTCAATGGTCCCATAAAAAGGTCAGCGTTTTTGAGCTGTAGATGGCGTCGGCGTTAGTGAGCTGAAAGTAGAACCCACGGCCATCGCGTTCTGAGGCTGTAATGTTTTGGCATTTTTTGACGCCGACACCACAAAACGCCAACAAACGCCACCTAATATTGTACCGGCGTTTTTTGACGCCGACGTTTTTAGGTTGAAAAATAGCAGAGGGATGATTTTTTTAAAAAACGCCTATTGACACCGACGCTCACTAAAGCTCAAAAACACCGATGCATAACGCTGAAAAACGCCGACTTTTTTTCCTTGACGTCGGTCCCGACGTTTTGTTTATTTTTTTAGAAACGTCCGTGTGTATGAGGCCTTAAAGGGTACACTTTTATTAACAGATCGAAAATAGTGAATCGTTTAAAAATTAACAATATGTAGTTTTGGTGAACAATATCTAAATTGAAATTTTAAAATCTTTTACTATTACACTTACCATTTAAATCTTAAGACTCCATGGACATTGGACGCTCTCTGGGTGTCGGATTATGTGGCAGGAGATGCTGCTTAGAAAACGTGCTTTTAGCAGCGTTTTGTAAGCAGCGTTTATGTGCATTTTTGCACGCTTATTGGCGTCTGCGTTTTTAAGCTTTTTTTTTTAACTTCATTAGCTTCCATTGACTACAAAAAGCACTGGACGCCGATAAACTGCCGTTTATGAGCGTTTATCGGCATCCAGTGTTTTTTGTGGTCAGAACGACTCCTGAACGCCAATTCAGGGCGTTCAGAAAACAGCCCATAAACGCCACTGCTGTTAAACGACAATAAACGTCCATGGACACATAGGACAACATAAAGGGGCGTTTATGGGCTGTTAAAAACAAAAAACCCAAATGACCATCAATGGTCATTTATTAGCTTCAGTGTGCATGAAGCCTAAGGCCTCATACACACAGGCGTTATTAACGCCGCATTTTTGAGCTGTTTTTACAGCTTAAGAATGCCACAGCATGTTATTCAATAGCCTCATACACACATTGGCGTTTTTGAGCTGTAGATGGCATCTGCATTCTTAAGCTGTAAATCTAACACTGGACCTGCGTGTTCTGAAGCTGTAGCGTTAGAGCTTTTTTTACGTTGAGCCGGCAAAGCACTCACTAACGCGCATCAGCGCCGTAGCGATGTTAACTAGCGTTTTCTGTTTTAAAATGCCCAAAAATAGCAGAGGAATGGGTTTTTTTTAACAAAATGTGACGTATCGTTGACGCTCATTAACGCGCATTAACGTCAATGCAAAAAGCTGATGAAATCGCATTTTTTTAACACCGATTTTTTTCCTGGCGACGTTACAACTCGTTTTAACAAAACGTCGGTGTGTATGAGGCCTAATAGATGATATCTCACTGTTATAACATGGCTAGAGATGTCACTGGCATGACCTAATATCACCACCTGCAAGACCAATTAGCATGTTATGGACCCATTCACATGGGCAGCTGGATATGGGTGGTTTGCTGTGTTCAGAGGCCACTAAACAATGACCCTGTGCTATGGCCACATAAAAAACTGACCGATTAGCTGCGGTCAAATTGTTTAAACTTCACAAACCTGCAGCACACTGTCATTGTCCTGGATTGGTCAGAAGCTCTATTCGCATGTAACCACTTGGATGAACAGTGACAGCTAGGGTTGCCACATCATCCTTTTAATCCAGGACACATATGAATTACTCAGGTTCTGAGGCTAATTTAATGCAGATAAGGCACAAAGTGAGTTTAATTACCACCTTAATCAGCCTCAGAACCTGTGTAATTAATATGTGTCCTGGATTAAAGGGATGATGTGGCAACCCTAGTGACATCGCTTGCCATTGATTTGTACAGAGTTCAAATCGGACAACCACTAAATGTGTGTGTTAATACCAAAATCATATGAAACCCCTTAACAACACACAGGTGATCTCCATATAACTAATTATGTGACTCTGGGAATAGCTGGGTGCACCAGTATATTTAATTTACTCTGCAGAGAGGTTTTCACTTTGGTATGAAAGAGTTTATTTATATTAAACAGTGTGAAAAATTGAGATCGGCTGCACTACAAGGTCAAGACAAGAAAGTTTAAAGGCCCGTACACACGATGCAAAATTCGCACGGGAATTTTCATGACGACCGATCTCCGAAATTCTTACCGTTAGTATGGTGCTTTCAACAGCCGATTTTGATTTCTGGGAAGACAAAAGCTGGATGTGCAGACTATAAAAATTTTTTTGTACGTCAACTCAACGTCCGATTTTCCGTATCATTGGTACGTTTTTTTTTTTTAAAAATCGTATGAGCACGATTACGCATGCTCAAACGAAAAAATACATACAAAGCTATTCAACACATTACGTCACTTCTGACGTTGAATTCGGTCATACGAGAATTTTCGTATGGTTAGTAACCTTTTCACTTTCGACATGAGACTAGCATCCAACAAAAAACGGACGTTTTTCAGTCGTCCAAAAATCTAAGCGTGTGTACGAGGCTTAACCTTTTGAAGGGGTGAATCATCTCTCTAGGAACTTTAAGGCTCCATGCACACTGGGCATTAAAAAAATAATCTAAAAACGCCAGTAGCTTTGTAGTGAGTCTATCAGCGTTAATGCACTAGCGTTTTTGAACGTCAGCATTTTTTTTTCCAATGGATCAAAAACGACCAAAAACGCTGGTGAGCCAAGTTTTTGAGCGTTTTTAAGTTTCAACGTTTTTCGTGGTCAGAAGAATGACTCTTGGACACGATTTAAGGGCGTTCTGATAAACAGCCCATAAACTCCACTGCTGACAAATGACAATAAACGTCCATGTGTGCATGGACACATAGGATAACAGAGGGGAGTTTATGGGCTGTTAAACGATCATTTTTGGGCTTTTTTTTTTATTTTTAACAGCAACAATGTGCATGGAGCCTAATGGGTGATCACTGATGAATTAGTGGCAGCTATCCAAATATTCGCTTACCCATCAGCAATCTTTTTTTTCAATTATTATTTATCATGTTATAACTTTGGTTACACATAAAAATGTTCAGATTAAATATTTTTAAAAAAACGCTATACTTTTTCTAAAAAGAAAACAAAAATAAAAAAGGAAAAAACAAAAAACACATTCTTACCTAATGTGTAACCTGGAAAATGGTCTAAATGATTATTACATTTTGTTAACTATGACCAAAATAAATTAATCACACAAAGATGTCCATGAAAGTCTCAGAATTTAGCTGTTTTAATTTGGATTGGGAAATTATCCCACGTGTATGGGCAGTACAGTTCCATAGATATCAGTAAGCTTGGCAAGTTAGAGCAGGTTGTTCCATCGCTATCTCTGTGTGATGAAAAAGAGGGGCGAAATTTGGGGCTCATCTGCTTGAGATTGTGGCCATCCCACCTCATGTCTTTAAAATGCTATTTAAGGGCCGGTTTTCACATCTATGCATTTTTTAGTGCATTTTCAGTTTTGCAGAAACACACTACAGTCCATTTAACATGGTTTCCTATGGGTCACATTCACATCTGTGCATTTTATGGAAAGGGCCAAGAACTTGTTTTTGGTTTCATAGACTTCAATGGATCAAAAACGTGTATTGAAAAACGCAAAATGCACATGGATTATGCAAACTGCAATCTGCATAGGTGTGAACCAGGCCTTAATGTGTTTTCCAGGGCCCTGCGAGTAAGGTTATTGTCACTTTAAATATGTTAATGTCAGATCCAGGGGGATCCAATGGGAATATTAGGAATTCTCTGGAAGGTTTGGGATTGTCTATACAAGGGCTGCTTGAGTGGGGCTTATTCCTTTTCCCTGGGACCAGAGCAGCAGCAGAAGAGCTCTTGCCCTCCCTCCCTAGTCGCGTGCACGGTTTATGTGGTTGCATCACTCTAGTTTTCTAGGGGGGACGTGATTTGTCTATGTTAGAATGGTGGTGACTTGCTGCTCGAGTTCTGATAACGGGGCAGATTAATAATTTTGTGCTCATTAAAGTTATGCTGAAATTTATTATTGACAATGAAAAGAAAAAATGTAATATTATATGTAAACCAATAAATGTGCTGCAGCCAAATTTTGCCAAAAATTGGTTCTTGTCTAATCATTTCTTGGGTCGTATCTGGGGAATGGGCCTCTATGGGTGAGTGTGGCCTACAATCTTATAGGTGAAACCTCCTGAAAATGTAAGCCACACCTCTTCCCTCACTTTTACATTGGCCAAACGTGAACGCTTGTGCAGCCCAGGCTTTTTTTTTTTATGAGTAATGGCGGCGATCAGTGACTTATAGCGGAACTGCGACATTCTGACACTTTTGACGCTTTTTGGGGACCAGTGCTAAAAAATATGCACTGTCACTGTACTAATTACACTGGCTGGGAAGGGGTTAACATTAGAGGCGATCAAAGGGTTAAATGTATGCCTAACAATGTGTTTTACTACACTGTGTGAGGTGCTTTTACTAGAGAAAGAGATAGAATTTATTCCCTGCTTTGCAGGGACACACATTCCATCCCTTCCCTCCTGTCAGACTGCCGTTCTGCCTCTCTGCACGATGATCAGTGGGTGCTGGTGGACATCGAGTCCATGGTACCCACCGATTGGCTCCTGCTATGTGTAATCACAGTGGGAGTGAGCCGCCAGCGGTGCGCACACATGCTCTGTACCCAGAAAGGTCGTATCTTGTATATACGTGATCCAGCGCAGAGGTGCCGCCCTGCAGCAGTAAAACGGCCATAGGGCAGACCTTAAAGCAGAGATCCAGCCCCCTCACGAAAAAAATAAAAGTCAGCAGCTACAAATACAGTAGCTGCTGACTTATACTATTAGGACACTTACCTGTCCAGGTATCCTGCAATGTCAGCAACCCAGCTGATTTTTCATTCGGCTCTCGGGTGCTGCCGCTCCCATTCCTTCTAAGGGAAACCGGCAGTGAAGCCTTGTAGCTTCACAGCTGGTTCCCTTCTGTACATGCGCAAAGCACGCTGCGCTTTGTGAATGGCCCGGCAGAAGCCGGGAGGAGGGGGGCCGCACAGGTACCCGCTACCCCCTCCGCCACGAAAGGTGCCAAATGTGACAGTGGAGGGGGGAGAAGAAAACAAGCGGAGCTTCCCCTTTTGGGTGGAGCTCCACTTTAAGTGGTTATTCTGTAAAGTGTATGATTTGAGTGCAACGTTATGCTTGATCCACTGAAACCATTGGCCCAGGGATGCAAGCCCTGTAAAATGCCCTAGTTATGTAAGGGCAAAATGTATTAATCATGTTAAGTCTTGTGAAGACTGTTTGAAAACGTAGTTTATATTTTGCACAGATATATTGTCATTGCAAAATAATGAGGTCAGAGAGACATTTCATTTCCATGGCACAGTATATTATCCTTCAGCAACATTAATGGATTTTAAACTAAAAGCATTAACAAATATTAAAATGTCATTAAGCAAAGCTGGAATGCATGAGTGTACTAATTGCTTGGAACAGCAGTACATCAAGCAGTCTTCCTAGGTCAAGTGGTTTAGATTTTCAAAAACAATAATACAACATAAAAATTACACAATGCAGGCCCCTAAACAGCTTGCAGCGTTTTTTTATGAATACACAATAGGCCAAGATTGCTTAATACAGATGATTGGTTGCTATGTTTTGTATTGAAAAGCTTGGCTCTCCGATAATTGTGCATAATGACATTTTACAGTTTACAACAACTGATCCCTAGCCATTTAACATGACAGCTGCTTTGAGCTGTGACCTCTCAGCAATCTTTCAATGGTATGTGATTGGAGTGGGTCTGTAAAAGAGAAATCCCAAATATTTACAGTACAATAGTCACCGCCTGCAGACGGAGGGCTGTATTTGCTCTCTGTTTTAATGTATACTTGGGTTCTTTAAAGGAAATAAAAAGAATTCATGGAAGCATGAATGTTGATTGATGAAAACTGCAGCAACTTCTTAGGTTTAAAAGGAAATCAATATATGGGCTATGCTTGCTGATCTACTCATGATTATGTTGGTTGCTTAGCTGCCTATCTCTTTTAGCCCTTGTTCACATTGACAGTGGCTTTAGAATCATGCAACTTCATCTGAAATCGTACGATTTCAAAGATGCAGGTCATTGCGACTTCTGGTGCGACTTGGAAGACATCTGTGCGCCTTCGTGCACAGTTGTCTATGTAAGTCGCTCCTGAAATCTCCAAAAGTAGTGCAGGAACTTCACTGCACTGCAAAGTCTGTGTCGCACCGGTGCCGGCCACTCCATGCGGGGAGCAGAGGCGCCACCCCCCCCCCCCCAATCCATGCGCCCATATAGTATAGCACTAGTATAGCCTGAGGCTCTAATTGCGCCCCGAGCCCACCCACTTGTGTGACAATAGTGGATTAATATTCACTATTGTCTTCCTGCTTCTCCTCCTGGCCAATCAGGAGGCAGGAGGAGTGCAATTGGCAGCGAGGAGAAGCGATTGTATTGGCTGGTACCGGGGAGGATGTACAGGGACATAGCTCCCAACTGTCCCCGATTTCGAGGGACTGTCCCTGATTTGGAACAAATCTGTCCCTCATTGCTCTTCACTTGTCACTCATTTTGGTCTGATGCATATACATATATATAAAATGCACAATTTATCTATCAAAAAGTGTACAATGCTAAACCTTTCATCCAATTTCTAAATTGCTGCATTTGTGCATTTAACCACTTCCATACAGGACACTTACACCCCCTTCCTTACCAGACCAATTTTCAGCTTTCAGCGCTCTCACACTTTAAATGACAATTACTCAGTCATGCTACACTGTACCCAAACAAAATTTTTATCATTTTTTTCTCACAAATAGAGATTTCTTTTGGTGGTATATAATCACTGCTGGGTTTTTTATTTTTTTCAATACAAGCGAAAAAGTAGCGAAAATTTGAAAAAAAAAACACTTTTTTTTAGTTTGTATTGAAAAATTTTGCAAAAAAGTAATTTTTCTTCATAAATTTGGGCCATAATTTATACTGCTACATATCTTTGGTAAAAATAACCCAAATTAGTGGATATTATTTATTCTCTGTGAAAGTTATAGAGTCTACAAGCTATGGTGCAAATCATTGAAAATTGATCACACCCGATGTA
>BLSH010365577.1:284577-299040 GCA_018402905.1 Glandirana rugosa
ATTTTTTATTTTATTTTTGGGTCTTTACTTAAGAGTAGTAGGCATTTACGCCGTTGAAAAACGCGTTTGGTTAGTTATTTGCGACTAACGCTAAAAAAAAAATGGTTTTTATACTCCTTCTTATATTTAGCCGGTTTTTGGCCTCTTTTTTTTACCAAAAAATATATAAAAAACCTAAACATAAAATCGTTTTTCATCCTTTTTGACCCCAAAAAAAAACGTTTTAACAGCGAGTAAAAAATCAAATATCGTCACTAGTCTTCACTGTGTCTCTAGTTTATGGTGGTTTTCTTTCGAGATAAACACCCTTTTTTTCCTGCGTTTAAAACAAACCCATGTTGAATGCGTCCTTTTTTTCCCACAAATAGAGCTTTCTTTTGGTGGTATTTGATCTCTGTGTCACTTCTGATCACTGCTATAAACTAAAAAATGAGCGACAATTTTGCAAAAAAAAACCCCAGTTTTTCCTACTTTTTGCTAAAATACAAATCCAAAAAATATATAAAAAACCATTTTTTTTCTCCGGTTTTTGGCCGATTTATATTCTTCCTCATATTTTTGGTAAAAAAAAAATCGCAATCAGCGTTTATTGATTGGTTTGCGCAAAAAGTTGCCGCATTTACGGATGATGAGAATTCATTTCTGGGTTTTTATTTTATTTTTTACTAGTAATGGCAGTGATCTGCGATTTTTGGCGGTACTGCGATATATTGATACCAGTGACAGGGATCAGTAGATCTCCTATGCCATGTTTACATCGGCGGTTCCCCGTTCTTTTGCTGTGGCTGCTCATCGCGGCTTGCCAGCGGGCATCGGGTCCGCCCGAGCCGCGGGCAAACTCCTCTGAAGTACACCCGCCCCCTAGCGGCCACTCCGCAAATTGCCGGTTATTTACGGCGATTCACGGGACACGTCCACACTGCCGCAGTAAATATACTGCGCGCGGTGTGGAAGTGGTTAAAGAGGCAGCTTATGGAAGGAAACTCAAAAACTTCCTTCAATGAAGGAATCTTGCATGTAAAAGTGGTCATAGATTGATGGGCCGTTTTTCAAAATGACTACAAGAAGTAATTTTCTGGTACAGAGGGCAATACCATAGTTATATAGTCTGGTTGGAAAAAGACACAAGCCCATCTTGTTCAACCAAAGAAAGGGAAACAAAAACAAAAATGTACAATCCTATATACACAATCCTATACCCACAGTTGGAGAAAAAAAACCCAGCAAAGCATGATCCAATTTGCTCCAGCAGGGGAAACAATTCCTTCCTGATCCCCCAAGAAGCAATATCAACTTTTGATACCAAGAGTGTACTTACTTTGCTCACAGTACATCAATACAGGTGTTGATATTTTTGCTAAGAAAACTATTGAAAAGACACTTTCATGCGTTGTGATTCCTCACTGTTTTTAGCTGAAGTTTAGTTTAACCTTTCAATATAAGTCCACATTAACACAGTGTAGAAGAGGTGGCACTCCAATGGCTGACACGTTTCAGCGTGCAAGCGCCTTGATCACACTGTACCTTATTTTGCACATGCCTTAATAAACTTTTGCAAGAACTTTGGAGTGCCACCTCTTCTACACTATGTGCTGATGGATGTTGAAAGGACATCGAGGCTTCAGGCACCCATCAGGTGTGGATCCAATTAAATATGGGCTTTTTCACTAATCGATGTCTGTGAGCGCAGCACACCTGTCTTAGATAAGTCCACATTAAGGCCTGTAAGTGAGAGACAAAAAGGAGCATTCATGAGATTAAAAAAAAACTGCTTATGGAGAACATTATTTATGATTAAAGATTGGTGACTTTTGACAAGCGATCAGAAAATCAAAAGCGATTGTACGATAATCTAATCGTTAGTACACAGCTTTCAAGAACCGATCACGACAGTTCATGTGAAATTATCTGAAGGGTCAAACACAAAGTTTCTCATACAATACCAGATCATACGATTTTCATTTATCCAGTACAGTATTTGTCTGAAAAAAAATCGGAAGACCAAGACACTACACGCACGGAAATGACAAAATACATTACATTACTTCTGAAGTTGTATTCTATCTTACAAGAATTTTCGTAAATTTAGTAACCTCTTAGATTTTTTAGATATGAGACTATCCTACAAAAAAACAAAAATGGACGATCATTCATCCGATGTTCTCATCATGTGTACGAGGCTTAAAGTGGATGTAAACCCGAAAACAAAACATTTTAATCAATAATTCTGCCTAGTAAAGTACAGCATGTCATGTCATCAGTGCCCAGTCTTGCCACAAAGAGTTAATCCAGCTCTGAGCAATCCCCTTATCTTTTTTCAGTAAGAAAAAAAAACGACTAACTGAAATAGATGTTTCTTCCCAGCGCTGTGTGATTGACAGGCCATTTCCTTATCTCATGCACGGAGCAGACGAAGCTTCACACTCCCCCCTCCTTTCTTCTACTGTTCTCCCAGGATTGTCTGCTCCACACCTCAGCATGATTGGGTATGCTGAAGTTACGTGGTGTCTTTCCTGAGTTTTGACAGGATGTTTCTCAAAACTCAGGAATAGCAAAGTAGGACAGTGTAACAGTGTAGAGGTGGGTAGGGAGTCTTGCGACATCACAACTCCACCCACTGAGCATAGGCAAAGAGACCTACCCACTGATTCCAGAGATTTGTGGGGCTGCTACTGCTGAAGTGGGTGACATTTGCAAGGTAGGGATACATGCAGGAGGCTTGCATGTATATATACATTAATACTGTGCCATTTGTTTATACTGGGTGAGTGGTGGGTTTACATCCACTTTAAAGTAAACCCATAGAATTAACAATTTCAAAAAACAGTTACACATGCCAGGAATGTAACTGTCACATTGGATGTGCTCTCAACCAAACTGTCAAACCATCCAATGGCTTTTGTCATAACTGATCACATGTGCAGCATCATGGCATTTGAAGATTAAGCACAGGCCAAGATGGCAGCTTCCTTGGCTGAAAACGATAGGAGGGTTTATTTCCACTTTAAGACTTCAAATACTATGAGAGTTTAGTCATTTAAAAAATGGTCTCAGAAAGAGATTGCAGCAGGTTCCAGCTTTTGGGTTCTAATTGTTCGTTTGTTTTTACTTTGTTCAATAAACCAACTACAACAGCACGACAACAGAGCATGATGAATATAAAAATGGCTTGCATTTTCCCAGCTAGGCCCCTTTGAGAAGCACTACTGAATTGAAAGATACGAGCAACCGAAGTCCATTACTAATGAAA
Source organism: Glandirana rugosa (assembly GCA_018402905.1). Taxonomy (NCBI): domain Eukaryota; kingdom Metazoa; phylum Chordata; class Amphibia; order Anura; family Ranidae; genus Glandirana; species Glandirana rugosa. The sequence goes on from BLSH010365577.1 coordinate 287,828, forward strand.
AACAGGATGAGGTAACTAAGACCGTTGAGCGTCAAACAATTTACTGTGTTATTTTACAATATTTTTCAGGTTATGCTGTCCCTCCAGCAGATCTCTATCTCATTTTCTTCTTATAATTTATGTTAATGGGCTGTGCGATGTGAATGTTCTTTGCAGAGCAGGCTGCTATAAAACATTCTGTAAGAGGACAAACATCTATTCATGAAGTAATTGGACTGGTTTCCTCCTAGCCATGTGTGAAAAATTACAGGGTAATACTATAATGTAAGTGTAAACATGCTAGATATACAATGGAGATTAGAACAATATGGATTTTATCCTACAAATGTGTACGCAGACTAGAAAGCTGCTCATGTGTACTGTTATACTTTAGATCTAAGGCCTTACTGATCGCACATGAGTGAGCGCCTACATACTCTCTTGTAAACTTTACATTAAAAGTCTGGCCACACACGACCTGGTTTCCCAAGTAATGACACCAATCTAAATATCCCTAGTAACAACGTTGGTGTATGGATTAAAGATGATATCATGCAGGTGACTGATCATGCTGTAAGTTTCTAAATGCAAAAATGGCAGTACATCTGCCCCATGCTGGACTGCATCAGCATAGATTTTTGTAGGAACCGGATGTCCACTGTCATCAAACAGGAGAATGCAGGAATGCCAGGAAGACCATCACACTCCACTGAAAAAAAATCTGCCCCCCCAACAATCACTTTTTGGAAACAGCTGGTTAACAACAGTCTTCCCTCTACGCAAACAGAGGCTGTCCTAAAAAATATGACAAAGTCTGGTCCAAGTGGCAACCTGAACCCTCTACTACATGACCCCATTGACTATTAATTAGCTATCCCCTAGTGACTATCAGTTTGGATTGAAACAGACACATATACAGATGTTTTGCTTTAGCATTACGACATGAGAGTTGGGAATATTACAGTTGTCATATCATGATTACCATGCCTAACTTGGAGCAATGCCACACACCTTCAATGGTGCCACATATGTTGCTTTATGAATAAGGTTTCATGCACACAGGACTTTAAAAATGTGAAAAACCGGTGGTAATATAACGCTGGTAAAAGCTGAAAACATCCCTGATAAGCTACTGACGTTTTTTGGCTGTTTTTTTAAAGGGCCAGCATTTTTTTTTTCAATTGGTCTAAAACATCCAAAACCATTGGGGATTGATGTTTTTGAGCATTTTTTTTTTCCCCTTTAGATTGAGCATTTTTGGACGTTTTTAAGCATTTGAATGTTTTTACAGCTGAAAAACATCCAAATAAATGCTCTTGGGTTTTTGACAGCTCAAAAATGTCACTGCTAAAAACAGTTGATAACAGTCTGTGTGTGCATGAACACATAGGATAACATGCTGGAGGGTTTATTGACTGTAGAAAAAATGTCTGCAGCTGAAAACAGCTGCTGAAAAACAGTCAAAAAATGTCCTGTGTGCATGAGGCCTAATAGCTGTACGACCAACTGCTATCTGACATTCTGTGTCACCATGTAACATCGCAAATGTATGTTGTGTTGTTCTTGTAACATGTTAATACTAATAAAAAAAGAGTTATAAAAAAAACAAAAAAAAAAAAACGGAGAATGTAATCCAGTTTAAGGCTCCATGCACACGGGACGCTTTTCAACCTCCCTGAAGTTTTATCTTGACAGCTAGAAGCTGGCATGTACGTCTGTTTTGCCACGTTTTGCATGCCGCGTTTAGCCATGTTCGCGTCTAGGGGCGTTTTTGAAATTTTTTTTATTTTTTTAAAAAATGGAAACGCCTGTAAACAATACACTCCTAAACGCGAGTTAGCCCGTTTAGGCATGTTTACAAGCTGTTACAGGCATTTGGCGTTTCAAATGCCTCAGAACAAGCGCCTGAACCCAATTTTTTGCATTCAGAAAAAAGCCTATAAACGTGACTGCCTGAAAACCACTCTAAATGAGTCTGTGTAACGAGTCTGTGTAAATTTACACATAACATAACATTAAAGGAGTTCAGGGGCAGCTGGAAAAAACATCCAAATGCCCCTGAATGACCGTTTGCCAGCCTCAGTGTGCATGAGGCCTAAAGGCCCGTACACACAATAAGAAATTCGGAAGTAAAATTTTCGTCCGACGAATGATCTGCCGATTTTCGGATCATTAGCATGGTGCTTTCGACAGCAGATTACGAATTTTTGTGTGACAAAAGCTGTATGTGCAGGCTATATTTTTATTGTACATGAACACAACGTCCGATTTTTGTTCAGTTAGTACGGTTTTCATCTGAAAAAAATCGTAAAAGCAAGACTATGCATGATCGGAAGCAAAAAAATACATACAAAACAATTCAATACATGGCATCACTTGTGAAGGTGAATTCTGCTGTATAATTTTTGGATGAAAGTAACCTCTTCACTTTCAACATGAGACTAGCATGCAACAAAAAACGGATGAAAATTTGTCCGATAATCTGATCGTGTGTACGAGGCTTTAGAAAGACACTGAGGTTCGACAATACTTGCCAGCACTTGCATAAAAATTCAAGGATGGCCATACATTATACAATTTTCTTGTACATTTTTCATTTAGATTTACCAAAACCATATAATATGAGGTTAAACCTAAACACTTTCAATTTGCATGTAATCAGGCAGGCCCTTGCACTACATTGTGGAGGGTAAATTTAAAGGGAATTGAACAAGAACATTGTATACTGTATGGCCAGCTTAAGAGGGTAAGAGGACATAAACATATGAAATGATAACCTCTCTTCCAATACTACATTAAAGGTGGCCAGACATGGCTTGTTTTTTTTTTTTTTTCGTTCAATCAGCAGAATGAACTAAAAAACCCTTGTGGGATGTGGGAACCCGCAGTGGATTAGCAGGGCAGTGCACACTGCCGTATGCAAACTGAGGGGAGTGCCAATACATTGTTAACGTCACCCCCATTTCAGCTCCCATATCGCAATGCGAACTGACAGTTCGGACATGAATCGGATCGCATAAGTGTGAACACCTATGCAATCTGATTCTGGTGCCGCCGCAAAAAAGGGTCCTGTGCAAGTTTAGTCTGAATTGATGCGATTTCGGCATCTATCAGCATTTTGATCCATCTATGGACAGCCTAAGGCCCTTTTCACACAGGCTGTCCAATCAGGTCTGCCTGTCAGTTTTTGGACTTGATCAGTGGACCTGATTGGACCCTCCATTCACCCCTATGGAGCGGTGGCTGTGAGCGGTGACATGTTCGCTGACACCCGCCGCTATCCATTCTGATCCTGCCCCCCAAATCCAGATGGATGGTGGTTCTATTTTCCATCTGTCTGGAACAAAACACGGCCAGGTGGCTGCCAATAGAAATGGAGCTGCTACCAACCCCCCGCCTCCTTTCCCATAGCAGGTCACAGAGTGGCAGCGGGGTGGGGGGGGGTGGTGGCAGCTCCATTTCTATTGGCAGCCACCCGACAGGCTCCACCTCATGTTCCCCTTGGCGAGTGACCTGTTACAGGAGAGCTGGTCTTCTGTAATGGCAGCGGAGACTCTGCTGGGGACACCTGTGATGTGAATAGGCACTCCACTGGGACACCTGTGATGTGAGGAGGCACTCCGCTGGGCCACCTGTGATGTGAGGAGGCACTCCACTGGGAATGCCTGATGGCATCTGGTGGCAGGCGATGTGGCAAGTGACACACTCAGGGCTCCCACTGATTCTGCATTATGGTGAGGTGAATTATTTCAGTTAATATTAAATTTATCTGCTGATTGTTAAACTTTCTGGGATACACATATTTCTATTGTAGTGTAGGATCTGGGCCTGCTGTCCCTCCATCCCTCTTTCTTTCCTTCCTTCTCTCTCCTTCCCTCCATATTTCTTTCTTTCTTCCTCCATCCCTCGTTCATCTCAGACTCGAACCACACCCCCTTGAGCCACGCCCCTTTAAGCCACACATACAATTTCATTTAAACCATGCTCCTTTTTTTCACTGCGTCACATTTCTTCGGCTGATGCGCCGGGTCTTATTCCCAACTAGCAACGCCCCTGGCTGAGGTATATCAACTGCAGGTCAGTTGCAAATGCACCGAATTCTGAATGATTTCGGTATTATGCCAAATTGATGTCAAAAGCATGTTACATGTGCCCATCAACACAAGCCCCTAACATTGACAGTGCAAGAGCAAACAAACTAACTCAAAACATGTCTATGAATTGGCCATTTCCTAAATACGCATGCATAGATTGCATAAGTTCACAACCAATACATACAAAGCAAGCACATATCTTTCACTCTACTTTTCTATATCTTAATGTTGTGCGATGTCTGGAATTCTCCTTTAAGATATATAAATCCTGTTTTTCATATAAAAATAAAAAAATAATAATAATAATTTCAATAAACCAACTGAAAGCAAACTTTGTATGCTGTGACATTTGCAACACAAAATAGCAAAAATTTGAATTACAAAATACTTTTTTCTGTTGCAAAATAATTATGTCAATGTTAATTAACTGCTGTGTTATTGCGTGATACAATTAATATGTTTTCATTCAATAAAAAAAAAAAAAAAACGTGTTTGTGTGTGTATATACTTATGTATATACATAAAATATATGTGTACTCTGCTTACAAAAGATGGTTATGCAAAAAATGTAATTAAGGTACATGTAAATCCTAAACAGACATTTTTCATTTGCATTGTGTGCATAAATTACTATGCTTTTTTTAAAATAAAATACCAGTGTCAGCCTTTTCTTTGCATCTCAGCACTGTGTATCTCATCTTTCCTCTTTCCTCCACCTCTTGCCAATGTGCACGACCTCCAGCATTGCATGCACACTTGCTAAGGATGAAAAAGCTTCCTGATGCATGAACTGTCCTGTGCAACATGCGTCAGCACAGCCACTTGTAGCCTTCCTTGGGGGTGCAAGTAACAGGGTGAAAATAGAGGAGCAAAGTTGTCACTCAATGAAAGAAAGTGTCTGAACTAGGGCCATAAAGTGACATTAAACAATTTCCCTATTCTCCAAAAATAATCCATACACATCCACTAATTAAAAGACAAGTATGAGAATCAGTTTTTTTGCAGATTCATACTTACCTAGCTGGATACAGCATCGGTCCGATGTCGCATCTCTCCCCCGCCAGCTGCAACACTGAGATCTGAATGATCAAACACCACCGATCGTTCGGTTCTCAGTGTTCCCTGAGCCCTCTGCTCCCCCTCACTCACTGGAACACTGGGCTGTGGAGGGGGTAGTAGCGGACAGCAGCTCATATAGTCGCGATCTTGCCCAAGCCTAGACTGGATCTGTGACTTCAGCCTGCTGTCTCCTGGGCCACAGGAGTGCAGAACGAACTGCAATACTGTGATCCACAGGAGAAGTATATTCAAGCAACCTTTGGCTGTACTGCTCCTTTTAATGGCGCTATAATATATTTTTTTATAAATAATTTGTTACTATGTTTTTCTGTATTCTTGTATTGTCCTCTGTGAGCTCCTGAACTCTCTTTTCTCCCCTTGCTTCTATTCGTTTGGAACGAGCAGTATACATTAGTTGCGGTCATGTGCACTGCTCTATGAGCACTACAAATGCCATGGCAAGAGAGGGTGGCTACGTTCCTACATACAGTTTACCTCATTCACTAAGCTCTGGGGAAAAATATCCTTACAAAGTGCAACTTCCCTTGCAACAGGCTATATGTCTTTAGTAAATCAATCCGCTTGCTTGCACAATGTTTTTTGGCGTGGTTGCATGTATTTCTGCACCAGGGAGTATGTCAGTGGGTGAAAATGAAGAAGAGCATTTAGGAGACAGTTGTCACCCAATGACAGGAAGTTCCGGAACAAGGACCTTCATTGCTATTGCAAAGAAAAAATGTAGCTTAGCTTAGTCAATGAGGTGACGTCCTGTGAACTTCAATTATCCAATCATGCGCAAGCAAAAATCCTGTTGTTTTCTGATTTTGTTTTGACTTTGTTTTATCTCATTCACTAGGATAAGTGAATATTCCCTTTACAAAGTGAGCATTCTCTACTGCTTTAGTAAATCAGCCCCGGTGGGACCATGGAGAATGCCACCATCTAACAGGAAATCAGATCACAGCTACAAAAAAAAAAGAACTTCGGATTTGAATTAAAGGATAAAAAATTCAAGGAAAAGGAATTTAAATTAAAAATACATAGATTTTTTTTAAACCAGAGTTTAGTGCCATGTTATAGATAGGGTCACCAGGTATTGTAATAATTAAGAAGACTTAAAACAACTTTTGGAATAACCATGTTTAATATTAACCACTTGCCGACGGCTGATCGGCATTTGACGGCGACAAGGTGGCTCCGTAACGCAAATCGCCGTCATATGACGGCGGCCGCGAGATCGCGCCCAGTGAGCGAGCGCGCGCTGCCGGAGGCGCGCCCGCGCCCTCACTGTGTCCGGGGAGGGCCAGAGAGCGGGTGCGGCAGATTCGATCTCCGCCGGCCACCCGCAATGCCCCCCCTGGAGTGAAAGAACGGAGGTCCATGTAAGTAAACACGGACCTCCGTTCTGTGAGGGGGGAAGGGCTGTGATCACAGCCTTCCTCTACACGGAAGCTGTGATCGCTTCCCTTCCCCAGCTAGGGCAGTCCCCCCACAGTTAGAAAACGCCCAGGGAACACTGTTAACCCTTAGAGCGCCCCCTGCAGGTTAACCCCTTCACTACAAATGGCATTTACACAGTAATCAGTGCATTTTTATAGCACTGATCGCTGTATAAATGCCAATGGTCCCAAAAAAGTGTCAAAATGTTTCGACATGTCCGCTGAAATATCGCAGTACCGCTAAAAATCGCAGATCGCCGCCATTACTAGTAAAAAATAAAAAAAAATAAAAACCCCAGAAATGAATTCTCATCATCCGTAAACGCTACCACTTTTGCGCAAACCAATCAATAAACGCCAATTGCGATTTTTTTTTATCACAAATATGAGGAAGAATATAAATCGGCCAAAACCGATGAAAAAAATGTTTTTTTGTATTTTAGCAAAAAGTAAGAAATTTGGGTTTTTTTGCAAAATTGTCGCTCTTCTTTTGTTTATAGCGGCGATCAGAAATGACGCAGAGGTGATCAAATACCACCAAAAGAAAGCTCTATTTGTGGGGAAAAAAGGACGCAAATTTCGTTTGGGTACAATGTTGCACGACCGCGCAATTGTCAGTTAAAACAACGCAGTGCCAAATCGCAAAAAGGGCTCTGGTCCTAAAGGGGGAAATCCTTCCGGTCCTTAAGTGGTTAAAATGTTTAAGCTATATTCGATTTTAGTGTTTGGATCCATTGCTTTGTATTATGCACAGCTATACATTTTTGCCATAACTCATCTCAAGCTGAAACTGTTTATCTGTATACCTTATTTTAACCTTGCCTGATCACCAACAAACACCAGTGGATACATTTAGTAATAGAACTAGATGAGTAAGAAGATGGGGTGTGGAAACTGTACAGAACAACCACATTCAAGTGTCTCTTCAGCTCCAACAAATCAACTGCTATCTCTTTTAATGCAGGCTTCTTATTGATGGACTACGCAGTCTAATGACAACAGTGCATGTATGCTGTGTGCTACATTTCTATTACAATTTCTGTAGAAAGGCTGGAATCATCCCTATGTGATTTGGGCAGCACAAACTTTGAACATAGCCTTGTCCATAATCAGGGCAAACGTCTGATCACAATTTACTTGCAAAAATCTGCTTTTCATATTCATTGCCAAGAGTGAATATATCTGAGCTCTCTACATGAGATGTTAGTAATTACTTTAAAATGCAAATATATTCCCTGTAAAACGTGTGCACGTGTTGTTTCTCAACCTAATACTGCATACAATGCTTGTGATTTTTGCCAAATGCATTCCATTTATTTATCTGGATTTCATTTGAATTCCTAATGGCCATATCCTCATCAGAACCCAACACAGAATTTATACAATGTTTTGCTCACATAGTGATTTAATCAAACGCTGCTGTAGGGCAACAACAGTCACTGGGTTTAAGGATCTAGGGAAGCCTAGCACTTGTCATGATTCAAAAATGCTGATCAACAATCCCAATGGGATGGGTAGAATATGCTTTCATGGCCACTCACCTGTTCAGTGTTGGGACCCAGAAGAGTTTGGCTACACTCAACCTGGACATCTGACCCATGTACTTGTTCTAGGATGACGGAGAAGCTAAAAGGATGAAAACCCTGGGACTTATCCTTTAAGCTCAATTTATGATTGAATATATTGGGGAAGAACTTCTGCCAGGCTTTTTTTTTTTTTTTTTTTTTGCAGTTTGTGACTACCCTGGGGAGATTTTGCCTCAGTTTTTATCATGGTACACATAGGCAAAGAATAAAGGGAATGGGGGAGGGAGGTGGAGGGTAACCCAACAGAAAGCTATAGACAGTAATAAAAACTTCCTTTTCTAAACCTCCCCTACTCTACTAAAAAAAAAAAAGAAATGTCTTCAATTGTGCTTTAAAAACTAACTATGCATAATTGTTCCCAAATTCCTTTTTGACAGGTTCTCCATTTTTTTAATGTTAGACGTAGTGGTAGGGTTGCCACCTTTTCTTCAAGTGAAACCCGAACACTTTAGCGGCGCACAGCAATTTGTTTATAGTATAAACTATGCATATATTTTGCTATTAAATAACATTTCTAACTATATGAAGTTAATAACACAAGTCCCCCTTTATATCAGAGTCCACAGAGTTCCCCTTTTATATCTGAACTCACAGTTCCCTATTTACATCTGAGTCCGCAGAGTTCCCTTTCACTGTAAGGGGGGACTCTGCAGAATCTGATTTAAGGGGGAACACTGAGACCTCTGATGTACAGAGAGGACTCTGATGTAAGGGGAAACACTGTGACCTCTGGTATAAAGGGGTAACTCTGTGTAAGGGGTCCTCTGAGAACCCTGATTTACCTTAGTGTACACACGATCCAGATGTATCTGAGGCTGCTGGGCTTCAAATTTCAGGCCCCCACTTTCCTTTTCTGAGGCACAGTTCTGGGGATTGGAGTGTGGGCAGACACAGAGGGGTAGGGGTGGGAGGAAGAGGTGCAGATCGAGCCCTCTCTCCTCTCCCATCAGTGTGTGTTTGGGGGGGGGGGGGATTGTTAGTGCTGGCTTTGGGCAGTGTGAAAGAGAGTGTAACAGACTTTCTTAGCTTAGACAACTGCAGCCAGAAACCCTGCTGGGAAGCCATAGTCCAGTCTGAATAATGTGTCCGGGTTACAGGCAGTCTGAAACCCGGACGCATGATTCCAAACCCGAACTGTCCGGAATCCCGGACAGGTGGCAACCCTACGTAGTGGCCTTGGATGCCTTCCCTGACTAAGTTCACACTTACATGTTCCTATTAAGATCTTTTTCATGCTGCCCTCTCAGCGCCACAAGCCTCTTCTTCAAGATCTTCGAGATGGTATGGATCCCAAGGGGTTATCAAGAATTAGCTAATAGCACACATTTATTGACTAGGGATGCTTTTAGGGTATAGGATGGTTTGTGCAGAATATACAGTATCTCACAAAAGTGGGTACACCCCTCACTTTTTTGTAAATATTTTATTCTATCTTTTCATGTGACAACACATTGAAACACAAGAACTTACACTTTGCTACAATGTAAAGTACAGGCCGTCCCCGGGTTACAAACAAGATAGGGACTGTAGGTTTGTTCATAAGTCGAATTTGTTTGTAAGGCTAGGTTCACACTGCTGCGGTGCGGGAACCCTGCGAGTTCCCGCATCGCAGGTCTCTGAGCGGCAGTTCACACTGCCATATGCGATCTCTGGGGAGTGTCAATACAATGTTAATGACACCCCCAAATGAGTACGCATATCGCACTGCAAACTGCAAACTCGCACAGGAATCGGATCGCATGGTGTGAACCACCATGCGATCCGATTCTGACCCTGCGAAAAAAAAGGGTCCTGTGCGAGTTTGCTCCGATTGCGATGCGAATTCAGCCATACAATCTCTATGGCTGATTTTGCATCGCACAGAGATCGCATATGGTTCACACTGCAGTGCGGTGCGAAATCATATGCGATCTCTGTGATCGGAGCAGTGTGAACCTAGCCTAAGTCGGAACAGGTACATTTTTAAGTGTAGCTTTAGCCAAAACAAATATTTTTAAGCTTTTGCATAGCATAGGGAAGGGTTAACACCCCTGTAATGTTTGTTTTGCTGTCTATGTTTCTGTTCAGAAGATTTCACCTCACTTCCTGTCCCAATGATAATTGGATTTTGAAAATTTTGGGTTGTTGTGGAAACAAACCTTGGTGATAAAGCATCAGTGGAGACTCCTTTTTCCCATAATAACTCTTACAGGAGTGAATTTCCCTTCCTAGGGGGGAGATTTCCTCTCATTTCCTGTTGTCTCCCTCCGTTTGTAAGTAGGAGTCGTTCATAAGTCGGATGTTCATAACTAGGGGACTGCCTGTAGTGACTGTACAGCTTGTATAACAGTGTAAATTTGCTGTCCCCTCAGAATAACTCAACACACAGCTATTAATGTCTAAACCACTGGCAGCAAAAGTGAGTACACCCCTAAGTGAAAACGTCCAAATTGGGCCCAAAGTGTCAATATTTTGTGTGGCCACCATTATTTTCCAGCACTGCCTTAACCCTCTTGGGCATGGAGTTCACCAGAGCTTCACAGGTTGCCACCGGATTCCTCTTCCACCCCTCCATGACGACATCACAGAGCTGGTGGATGTTAGAGACCTTGTGCTCCTCCACCTTCCGTTTTTAGATGCCTCACAGATGCTCAATAGGGTTTAGGTCTGGAGACATGCTTGACCAGTCCATCACCTTTTACCCTCAGTTTCTTTAGCAAGGCAGTGGTCGTCTTGGAGGTGTGTTTTGGGTCATTATCATGTTGGAATACTGCCCTGCGGCCCAGTCTCTGAAGGGAGGGGATCATGCTCGGTTTCAGTATGTCACAGTACATGTTGGCATTCATTGTTCCCTCGATGAACTGTAGCTCCCCAGTGCCGGCAGCACTCATGCAGCCCCAGACCATGACACTTCCACCACCATGCTTGACTGTAGGCAAGACACACTTGTCTTTGTACTCCTCACCTGGTTGCTTCCACACACGCTTGACACTATCTGAAGCAAATAAGTTTATCTTGGTTTCATCAGACCACAGGACATGGTTCCAGTAATCCATGTCCTTAGTCTGCTTGTCTTC
>BLSH010365577.1:301126-317721 GCA_018402905.1 Glandirana rugosa
ACACACATATATATATATATATATATATATATATATACACAAAAGTATTGTAAAAATAGGTCTCACACACATATATATATATATATATATATATATATATACACAAAAGTATTGATATATATATATATATATATATATATATATACACAAAAGTATTGTAAAAATAGGTCTCAAGTGTGTAAAAGGTTACTTAAGGTTAATCTTTTTATACACACTTCACACTCACTTACAACATACTTATAACACACTTTTGGAAATATTTATTTGTTGATTCAAAGAAGTCTACGGATGTGAGTCGTGGGGATCATTCCATATGTATATGGACAGGGACGAAATGGTTCTAGAAACGACACACCAGGTGAATCGGAGAAGAAGAACCTGGAACGTTCATATTTTACCAGTAATGTTAATTATCTTAACCTGTATATATATATATATATATATAAAAAGATCTTCGCTATTGGGATCTGTCTTCCCACATCTGAAAGTCTCCAATTCTATTAATTGTAATGACCATTTTATACTTGCAAGGTCCAAGAAGAAGAGGCTAAGTGGACCACACAGCAAAGATCTTGGTAAAGCAGGGACAGGTATATGTATACCTTACTAGGGGTGCTGAGTGTAGGCATCTGAAGAAACTTAGTTGTTTATTTATAAAGGTTTTCACACAATATTCATACAACATTCACTCACACTTCACACATATTTTTCTAATTGGAATTCATTGGAAAATGTGTGAACTCTGGATAAAAATGTTATGAAAACACATATATATATATATATATATATATATATATACACACATATTGACCCCCTTTAGCCCTACAAAAATAGAGATACACTTTAAAGCACATAGCAGATGATAAAGTAGAAGTCCAGTCAAAACCTAGCTTAGACCTAATCCCACTCCATTCTAAGCCTTATGCTAACTACCCTATAAAGGAAATATGTGTATATTTACCTAATCTAAGGATGCTCTGGTCTGGTCACGTGATCAAGTCCCTGTGCCGGCTTCAGTGTAGAGGAGGCACAGCCGATAGTGGATGTCCCATAGTAAGTCTATGGGTGATGTCACCCCCAGGCATCCGTTGCTGTTCTCTCCTCTCCCCTGAAGCCGCATGCTGGGAAGATCACATGATCGAACTGGACCAACCTTAGATTAGGTATATATACACATCTTGCCTTTATAGGGTAGTTAGCAAAGGGTTTAGAATGGGGGTGGGAGTAGGTTTAAGCTGAGTTTGGTTTTGACCAGACTTCTACTTTAATATCAAACCAATACTGAACCCATACCTGTTCCCTCATTAGGGCTGTTGTAATGTTTTTTTCTTAATGTGCCTATAACATCAATGTCATCAAAACAGCAATTATTCCAGCCACAAGGGTGTTAACCACTATAATTCTCCTACCACTGACTATTTTTGGATTGGTTGCATTGCAAGTATTAGTGTATTAAAGGGCCATACACATGGGCCGAATATCAGATGGTATTGGTCGGTTCAATGAAAACTGGCCGACATTCAGCCCGTGTGTAGGGCAGCTGGTCTGTCAGAAGCCAGCCGCATGTCTGGCTTCTGTCGAAGGGGCATGACCAAAAAAGGTCTGCCGATCAGTATCTGATCAGAGCTTTCAGCCAATGAAACGGTGTGTTCTGGCAGGGGGACAGTCCCCCTGTCAGAACACAATAGCTCAGTGGGGGAACACAATAGTTCAACGGGGGAGATCACTGTACTAACATTGGTTTGTTAGGGCAGGATGTCCACCCGAGCTCTTCTGTTTTTTTTTCTCATTTAGCCTGCTGGGTTGAATGAAAACAGAAACGGATATTGTCTAGGCTTTACATATTTGTGGCCTAGTTAAAAAAGAAAAGAATTGTCTATATATGGTCAGAGTTATTAATTACATGACGTAACAAAGCAAATATATCACTAATCTTCCTATAAGCGTAATCATATTTGGTTTGTGGATAAAATGCATCTTGAGAAACTCAGCTTCTATCAGAGCAGATTACTTAGTGACAGTGACTGAGGTAAGTAGTGATTGTGCAAGCACAAATGGAACTGGCGACTGATAACAATGCCATTCAGCAATATGAAAACTGAGCTGCAAACAATGACTGAGTGATTTTCCGATCCTGTTTCTAGGTACCATTACTATCTATAGCAGTAAATGTCAGAAACAAATAGTTTTGTAGTTTACAGAATGATTCAGTTATTAGGTGTGTTTTGTAAAGTACTTTATATATTTTATCTTTTTTTCTGTGTGTAATTTTAACTGCAAAGTATTCTTATGGGAAAGGTTATGCTAATTTTCTATTGACCCACAAACACATAACTATATGAAATGTAATCCATATCTCAACATGCACAAATTCAGGATTGAGCCAATTGGGTTTCCTTGTCCTTCATACATTACTTCTGTGTTTTTCATAATGTGACCTAATATACCCAAACTTGATTTTTCACACACATCTTCTACTAATTTGTATACAACCCCATGACAGAGACGAATTGTATAACAACTGTGTTAACAACTAGGCAAGCAAACATAGTACTGGTCAAGTGAACAGTACTGTAAGTACATTAAAGGGCCGTACACACAGGCCCGTGTAAACGGCAGCCGGTCTAGCATCTGTCGAAGAGGCATGATCCAAAAAAGGTCTGGCAATTGGCACCCAATCAGCACTCTCAGCCAATGGCTGAGAGAGTTGACCTGTGTATTCTGGCGGGGGCCCGTCTCCCTGTCAGAACAAAGTAGCTCAGCAGCGGAGATCAGTGTACTAACATTGGATTGTTAGTACAGGATCTCCTCCTGAGCACCTCAGTTTTTTTTATTCAGCCCGCCGGGTTGAACAAAGAAAAAAACAGTTAATGTGTACTAGGCTTTAGTGTAATTATCAATCGGACCGGGACTTCAGCTCTAAGGAATAGGTCTTCATATAGAAGATGGCAGCCTGATTGATGCCATTCATTTATTATAACAACCTTGAAGCATTTGGGGGAGCAAGACTGAAACAATTGTCAGGATAAGACTTTTATTTCCTCCCTCTTCCGCCAGTGGCTACAGCAAATTACATCTCAGCTAAAGTAATCCATTCCATTACCACAATGACTGCATGAATGCTGAGGAAAGTGGAATTATTTTTCAGCTCAGATTTTTACCATAATAAAGTCTATATCTGCTGCATCGAGTTCCCTGTTTAGTGTCGGCTGATTTGCAGCACAGATTATCTCTAAGGGAAAAGATTCTTCGGGGACATGTAATCTCCAGACATTCAATTTAACAGCAAATAAACCTTTTGCAAACTCATTCATGCAAATGGCTGCAGAGCAGTGTGCAGATCACATTATAGCTGCAAGGATTTGTAGTGTAATTATGTATGTGCACATCCATTGATTGATTGTGAGATATTCATAGCAACAGTTCACATGGAAGAAATGCCTATAATTTATTCAGGTCCAGGTTAATGGGAACATTAAGTATTCAGGTTAAAGGGAAATAAAACATGCAAGAAACACGGATGTGCTGTGGAAAACCACATGCATATAATAAGGAGAAGAGTTATGAAATGTTTCTGTGATATGTTATTGTTTCTTTCGTTTTTGATATATTAGAGGTTTAGCACTCCTGTCAGATTTTCTACACGCTCTCTAGTTTGTTGTGACCTTTTTGACTGGGACTGAAAATGAAGGGATGTACAACATATTTGAGTTGTCATAGTATAGGATGGTGCTGTGTGCCAGTTGCTGCCATCCCAATAGGCAGAACTTCCAATGGCAGAGCAGGAAGTTAGGCAGTAATCCACACATTGCTCACTGACTTGCACATCACCTTTGGTGCTAGGTGAAATCTGCAATGTATTGACTTGTCCTCTGCAATGGGCTCCCAACGGTTATCCTGGGGACACAGAACTCTTCCGAGACTTGGGAAGTCATAATTAACCCAAAAAGGTAATTTATATATATCCCCTGCTCAGTCACTATGACATGCTCTTTAGTGTTGGGAGTAGTCAGATAAAGACAGGTACAAGCTGGCCAGGGAAAGATAGACCTAGTGCATGGGAACATTTCTGAGGAGTAGGGGCACGATAGGGACAGTCCAGTGAACCCCTGTATACTTCTAGAAGTTTAGGGAAGGACCCTGATGCCTAGACTGCCTCTTGATTGGCGCATCCCTGTGCTTTACATCACAAGCACAGCACCCCATCTGGTGGTCCACTGTAAGCTTAGGAGACCTGTTTAAGGGGCAATCCTCAAGCATATTGCTGCCTGTAAGTTTTGTACATTGGAATTCCATTATGACGGAACTGTATACATGCCTTACTGTTCATTTGTATACTTTGAGATTACCACCAGGTAACATTGGGTGGTCATCCTTATTGATTACATCCTTGCGGACTATTTTATCTCCTCTTAGAAATGAAACACCTGCAATAAGCTTAGGCACCAGACACTGTGTGATCCTTGCCTTGGCTTTAAAGTGACCCTGTCATTAACTAGAAAAACGTTAGGGCAGAAGGAGGAACATACACACCTTTCTAGTGGCCACCAAGGCACATCTTCACTCTCTACATAAGCTCTGAATGTTGATGCTATCAGATATTTCTGTTTCTGTATTAGATAGCATGTCACTGTCTGTGGTTATGTACGCCAACCCCCACATCAATATTGTGTCCTGTAGTGATATAAAGGGATTTCATTATTTGATCCAGAAGTCTCAGACTGATGTTCACTGCAAGGGTTAAATGCCTGTTTAGTCTAGGGACAAAGAACTAAGGAATAAATACTTACCTTACCCTCACTCTAGTAGCTGCTTTATAAGCTGCCGTCACACTCCAGCCTCCTCAGCATACCATGCAGTGTTAATGTCCCTGTATTGTAGTATGTGATGACACTGAGGCTCTACCCACAGATTAGTGCTATCTGCGGAAGAGGAGAGCATTGGAACTAGCCAGAGCAAGAAATCTGGTAAGTGATAGAACTTCTTGTAAAACCCCTTAGACATAAGGAGCAGTTATTCCTTGCAGTGTGGAAGGGGGGGCCATTGCAATGGTGCATTTTTAAATTTTCCTGGAGTTGGGCTTTAAAGTGTATTTAAATCCAAAAACAACAAGGACATTTTCAGCAAGTACAAAAAATACACCCTCATCTTTAGTATGTTAACTAGCCCCATCAATCCATTGTGTAACTGAGATGAAACAAATGCAGACATGTCCAGCTTATGTGACATTCATGGTTCTTTCCATAGATATACAGTAATGGGGAAAAAAGTGTAGACGTGAAGGGGCGTGAAGTGTTTTATTTGTAAGATTACCAGGTGAAATTAAAGGCATATGGGGAGTTTCAAGCTGGGATGAAGCTAACCCTAATTTTCTCTGTAGCACATTCTTCTAAGTTTTCAGAAGCAGTTGTACTATGAGCTAGCCTGAAACATTCTCCATACTATGTCAGTAAAAGACATGCTAAAATAAATAAAAAGAAAATGGAACTTGGCGCTGCGCCCCTTAACCATATGCAAAATATTACTATGACTTGTAAGGCAATCATACAAAATATAACAGATTTTGTTGAAAATACATTGAATTAGCATGAAGTCAGTGAGTGTCAAAGGAAGAGTATGTATGTAATTTATAGTAAATGATATGGAAAGGTTCATTAAATTGCATGTCCCTTCACACTTGCAGTTTATTCTACTGCTAAGGTGTACAGCTGTTCATGAAATGTTTTTAGGTTAAAAAAACTGAACTTTGAATTTTTTTTGTACAATGTTGTACATATGGACATATAGTCAAGTAATGTAAAGCTGACCCCATAAAGTTCTTAGCACCTGGCCTATAATGCTGGAAACTGGAATATCAATGGTTACTAGAGACTGATAATATCGAACAATCATATTATTCTAGAAGTACTTTGCTGTGGTGTTGTGCCTGTGCGTCCAGACTAAAGTGATAAAAATAATAAAATACAGTATAAAGGATCAATATACCTAAAACACAGATTATCTCATTCAAAAAGAGCTAGCATTCCAGGAGCTTCATTATGCGCAAATATTAGTAACTTATATTTGTCCTCAACAAATTTCTCATTTGACTGGGAAAATTTGCCTTTATTGGGGGGCACCACCATTGCATCCATGTAAACAGCAGTAGGAAACCTGCCTTGTTGTTGCTTATCCACTTCTATACAGGACACTTACAACCCCTTCCTTCCCAGACCAATTTTCAGCTTTCGGTGCTCTCACATTTTAAATGACAACTACTCAGTCATGCTACACTGCACCCAAACACATTTTTTATAATTTTTTTCTCACAAATAGAGCTTTCGTTTGGTGGTATATAATCACTGCTGGGTTTTTTCTTTTTTTCAATATAAGCGAAAAAGTAGCGAAAATTTAGATGGCCCTAAATTTTATTGGCTCTTTACCCCGATCATGGAAGGCCGGGGTCCCGAGGGACACGGCCGATCCTTGATTGCCGCCATGCAGGCCCTTGGTGGCCCGCAGAGCGGCGAAAACGGGAGTACGTCATATGACGTCCACCCAGGATGGGGAGTGCACATTGCCGTGTATTATTACTATACGCTGGTAAGGAAGGGGTTATTCTACATGGTGGACTAAAATCCAAGCGTTCAAAAAAATTGTTTCTGAAGGAGAACAGCTGTACTTTGTTGCAGTACTACAAGTGTGCAATAACAGATTTTAGCAGCACATGGTGAACAAATGAGCTTCCATAATCACAGCTTTCTGTCCCAAGAAAACCTGGGAATTTCATGAAAGCGAAATCCTCACTTTTTCTTAATTTAGGGGTCCTAAACAAATATTGGTTTAAGATTTAAGGTTTTAAACAAACCACTTTATAGGTTGATATGGTATTTGTTATCCGAGAGCTCAATCCCTTGCATATCAAAACTACAAATAATGCTTCAGCTAGCAATGATGACATGAAGTCTCATGGGATAACTGTGAGTGACTGAATGGCCAAGTGATACACAGTCAAGGCTGGATTTACCTTAACCTGCTTGACGGTATTCCTGAGTGTGGCTCGGGGTGAGTTTTCACTGCAAATAGCGGTAACCCTGAGCCACACTGGGGATTGCATCGTTGGATTCAAGGCAGTGTTACTTACCTTGTCCCCTGGATCCAGCGATGTCCCCCGCCGTGTCTGTGGGCTTTGTCTTTCGTCCGATGCCTCTGTGTGCCCGGCTCCATTCCCTGCGAGCGTCGCGTCGCACGGGGCGGAGCCGAGCGGGAAATTCAAAAAGTGAAACACACAGCAAACATACAGTACACTGTAATCTGTAAGATTACGTTACTGTATCAAATAATTTCACATCCCCTTTGTCCCTAGTGGTTTGCCCAGTGCCCTGCATGCACTTTTATATTATATATGTCATTCTTTCTGCCTGGAAACTTGAGAATGTCCATGGCAACCAAAAATTGTCCCTTTACGTCAAAAGTGTTTTTTGATCAGCTAGAAAACAGCGATAGTAAATAAGAATCATTTGCAGAATTGAGTGATACTGATTTTTGGGGAAATTTATCATCAGACACTGAAAGTGACGACAGCGACAATTCTGAAAATGAGCAAATTTCAGTGTTTTTGATTTAATTACATTATTGAATACATTTTAGTACTATTATATTATTATTTTTGACAATTATTTATAGTTATTTATTATATTATAATTTATGATTTCTTGTTTCAAACTTTATCATACCCGGGATGTCTACTCGACTCTTGTTTGGACAGATTTAAGTGAGTTATTCCTAAGAATTACAGGCCTACAATATAAAACGCCAAATTTCCATGCAAAATAATGGTACCGCTTTCAGCACCAAAAATATGAAATAATCATACCGCCAGGGAGGTTAAGACACAGTAAGCATTTGCCAATAGGCAGGAGAAGCAAAAGATACAGCGTTTCCCTTTGTAGATACTAGATTCTAGTTACTTAGCTAGGAAAATAATTCAATGGAAAATAAACTATTCAAACATAGGTATTACTTTGTGTGGCAAAGGCTGTATGCCTGCAGGGACAGTTTCCTCTTTACTCCAGCAAAAAAATGTAATAGGGGAAAGTATAGAGATATGTAGAAATGGAAATGTTCACATGCAGTAACCATCCCAGATCACTTCTTTTTTTAAGCAGTATTGAGACAACCCATTTACCACTGACAGGGGTGCTTACAACGCTCAGCTTTTATTGATTTATGTAAAGCTTTTATCTGAAAAAAAAAAAAAACAGTTTCTCTGTAACTGCTTATAAACTGTTTACTGGAGTTCAGCTTCAATGTGTTGGTGTATCTAAATTTTCATGTGCATCTAACACTCCCCTCCCTTTAAGATTGCTGCTGTCCAAAGGTGCCTCCCATGCTCTTACATTCAGAGTTGGGGCACTCTAATACAGGAGGTATGTTACTGGGCAAATAAAAAGATGAAAACAGAGGGGAAAAAAAAGAAAAAAAGAAAAGCAATGCAGCCACCACATCTAATGATCGGCCAGCTGCAATATATTACATTTATTATTTTAGGTTTAATACTACATTAAGTATGGATTTGGCAAGGAGGTATTACTGTTTCGGTTTGGGTTCAATTGGGGGGGGGGGGATTTCCTCTTATTTCCTGTCTAACCCTTTCCCACTCCATCCAAAACGAAACTTCACTCACTCATGCAGTCATCCTCATCCATGCTCATCCATTCCAATCCATGCTCAGTCATCCCATCCATATTCAATCATCCCATCCATGCTCAGCCATTCCCATCAGTGCTCATCCATCCCCATTCATGCTCAGTCATCCCAAATCATGCTCAGCCATCCCCATCCGTGCTCAGTCATCCCCATCAGCCATCCCATCCATGCTCAGTCATCCCCATCCATGCTCATCCATCCCCATTCATGTGCAGTCATCCTCATCCATGCTCATCCATTCCAATCCATGCTCAATCATCCCATCCATGCTCAGCCATTCCCATCAGTGCTCATCCATCCCCATTCATGCCCAGTCATCCCAAACCATGCTCAGCCATCCCCATACGTGCTCAGTCATCCCCATCCATGCTCATCCATCCCCATTCGTGCTCAGTCATCCCCATCCATGCTCAGTCATCCCCATCCATGCTCAGTCCTCCGCTTCCATGCTCAGTCATTCACATCCATGCTCAGTCATTCACATCTGTGCTCAGTCACCCCCATCCGTGCTCATCCATGGCTCATTTGTGCCTCATTCATGCTCATCCATACCACATCAGTTCTCATCCGTGACACATCCATGCCACTACAGTGCCCATCCATGCCACTTCAGTGCCCATCTGTACCCCTACAGTGCCTATCCATGCCACTACAGTGCCTCACAATAGTGTAATAGGTAGTCAAATTAGATTTGAAATGTATGCCCCTAGAACACCTGATGGTGCTCCCTGCATGTTGGGCCTCTGTATTTGGCCAGGCTGTGGAAAAGTGTCACACATGTGGTATCACCATACTCAGGAGGAGTAGCAGAATATATTTTGGGGTGTAATTTTTGCTAGGTACATGCTGTGTGTTAGAAATATTGTATAAATGGACAACGTTGTGTAAAAAAATGCATTTTCATTTTCTTTCTACATTTTCCAAAAACTTGTGGAACAAATGAAATGTTGAAAAGACTCATTATGCCTCCTAGAATATACATTGGGGTGTTTGCTTTCCAAAATGGGGTAATTTTTTTGGGCATTTCCATTGTCCTGATGCTCCAGGACCTTCAAAAATGCAAGAGGTGGTCAGGAAATTAGATGTGTAATTTATGCTCCTAGAAAGCCTGATGGTGCTCCCTGCATGTTGGGCCTCTGTATGTGGCCAGGCTGTGTAAAAGTCTCATACATGTGGTATTGCCATACTCAGGAGGAGTAGTAGAATGTATTTTGGGGTGTCATTTGTGGTATGCACATGCTGTGTGTGAGAAATAACCTGTAAATATGATAATTTTGTGGGGAAAAAAAGAAAAAAAATCTTCATTTTGCAAAGAATTTTGGGAAAAAATTACAACTTCAAAAAACTCACCATGCCTCTTACTAAATACTTTGGACTGTCTACTTTCCAAAAAGGGGTCATTTGGAGGGTATTTGTACTTTCCTGGCTTGTTAGGGTCTCAAGAAATGAGATAGGCCATTAGTACATCTGGTGTGATCAATTTTCAGCAATTGGCACCATAGCTTGTAGACTCTATAACCTTCACAAAGACCAAATAATATACACTAATTATTATTTTTTTTTTACCAAAGATATGTAGCAGTATACATTTTTGCAAAAATTTATGAAGAAAAATTACTAATTTGCAAAATTTTATAACAGAAACAAAGAAAAGTACATTTTTTTTACAAAATTTTCGGTCTTTTTTCATTTATAGCGCAAAAAATAATAAAAACCCAGCGGTGATTAAATACCCCCAAAAGAAGACTCTGTGTGAAAAAAAGGACAAAAATTTCATATGGGTACAGTGTTGCATGACTGAGTAATTGTCATTCAAAATGTGAGAGCACTGAAAGCTAAAAATTGGTCTGGTTATTAACCAGTACAGAACCGCGCTATAGCCGTAAGATGGCTACAGCGCGGCTTTGAAAATCCCGGATGACATCCATGGACGTCCTGCCTAGTGCGCACTCCCGGCGCGCACTCGCAGCCTGCGGCGGTGCGCCCGAGACCCGCCGATCACCTGTAGCAGCCTCAGAACGGGGAACCGCCAATGTAAACACGGCGGTTCTCCGTTCTGTGAATGGGACATGACAGATCTACTGATCCCTGTCAGTTAGATTTATCTATCAGTTAGATTTATGTCCCGACCAGCCCATCCCCCCCACAGTTAGAACACAGCCAGGGAACATAGTTAACCCCTTCACTGCCCCCTGCAGGTTAACCCCTTCACTGCCAATGACATTTATACAGTAATCAGTGGACATTTAAATTTCTGATCGCTGTATAAATGTCAATGGTGCCAAAAAAGTTTCAAAAACGTCCGACATGTCTGCCCCAATATCGCAGTCCCGGTAAAAATCGCAGATCACCGCCATTACCAGTAAAAAAAAAAAAAAAGTAAAAACGCCATAAATCAATTCCCATAGTTTGTAGACACAATTGCTTTTGCGCAAACCAATCAAAATACGCCGATTGCATTTTTTTTTACCAAAAATATGTAGAAGAATATATATTGGCCAAAACTGATGAATAATTTTCTTTTTTATATTTTTTGGGGATATTTATTATAGCCAAAAATAAAAAATATTGTTTGTTTTTTTTTCAAAATCATCGCTCTTTGTTTGTTTATAGCGCAAAAAATAAAAACCGCAGAGGTGATCAAATACCACCAAAAGAAAGCTCTATTTGTGGGAAAAAAATTATAAAAATTTTGTTTGGGTACAACGTTGCACGATCGCGCAATTGTCATTCAAAATGTGACAGCGCTGAAAGCCTAAAATTGGTCTGGCCAGGAGGGGGGTTTAAGTGCCCAGTAAGGAAGTGGCTAAGGGGGTTTAAGTGCCCATGGTCAAGTGGTCAAACATATCTTATTGATTTAGTGTGAACGAGTTCACATTGATGTGTGTCCCAACTGTATTTTTCCACTGCTCTAGAACACAGAAGCATATCATTTCCACTACAAACTGTTCCAAATCTTGTAGGTGATAGTTTGCCCTTATTATACAGTTCTATTACAGCATAATATAAGTTTAGCTGATTTTTAAAATAATGTACTCCAAAGACATGCTGGTAGGTAAATTAGATCCTGTCTAAATTGTCCCTAGTATATGTATGAATGTGAGTTAGGGACTTTAGATTGTAAGCTCCTTGAGGGTAGGGACTGATGTGAATGTAAAATATGTAAAGCGCTGTGTAAATTGATGGCGCTATATAAGTACCTAAAATAATAATAATAATAATAATGTATTCTCAGCACAGTGATGGAACTTGTGATAAGTTAGTCTTGTAAATCTAGAATTAAACCTTTTGTGAAGTAAGTTCCACTTAAAAAGAGCAAGTAAAAATAAATAGATAATTTTGTAATTACACAAACTATTTCTATATATGAAATACATACTTTCATGATTGGCGGACAGTGTCTGTCTTGGAGTTTGGAGCATCCCAGGTAAAGATTACAGAATTCCACTCCTAGGAATGCAAGATAGCCTTTTAATCTCTTAAACTCCTCAGATTTCCTGTATTTTTCCACTACACCTGGACCTGTGTTTTTTTCAGAGGTATATGACTGAAGTTTTAAAGAATGTCAAATTTCTGAAATGGGAAGCATAGGGTCAGCTGAGGACCACCACTAAGCAGGCCCGGCACACAATACTTTAGTTACTTTTTAAAAGCCATGTCATTAGGTGATGGTGAAGCACCATATTATGGTGATATTAAATACCGGGGGTTGCTAGGATTTTCTCTTGTTTACTAACATATAAATTCTATTAGAAACATTTGAGTAATGCTAACAATGTAATTAAATGAACAAAGATACAGCAAGGTCATAGCTATTTAAAGACAAAGTACTGCTATATTATTATGTATCAAATTGTGTGTATCACAAGAGACATGCTGAACTAAATTTGATCAGAATGACATTTGTTCCATTGCTACATTAAAAACCAGGGCGATATGGAAGAGTATA
This sequence comes from Glandirana rugosa, assembly GCA_018402905.1. Lineage (NCBI taxonomy): Eukaryota > Metazoa > Chordata > Amphibia > Anura > Ranidae > Glandirana > Glandirana rugosa. The sequence goes on from BLSH010365577.1 coordinate 313,764, forward strand.
TCTCAGCAATCTACCATCTTTGTTGGATCCCTAATACAATGGATAAAGAGCAATGAAATTAACAATTTGTGCCAACAGTGTACATTCACTCTACCAGACCACATTACAGAGAATAGGCCGCATATTAAAGCGGTTGTATCCCCTAATTTGTGATTTTTACTTACAGGTAAGCCAATAATAAGGCTTACCTGTAGGCAAAATGAATATCTCCTAAACCTGCATGATTTAGGAGATATTAGCCCTGCATGCAGCCGCTGATGTCACGGCGCATAGCACTGGACCTTGCCGGAAACCTTGCTAGAAAGATGGGCTCCAGCGCGCATGTGTGGGAGTGAGGATCCCCCGAGGGAAAATGTCAGCTCCCACTGCGGGGACCGGCCAATGCTGTCGGATCTTTGTTCTTAGGTAAGTATTTCATAATGAGCTAGTATGCGGTTCACACTAGCTCATTATGCTTTTGCCTTACAGTCTTTTTCTTAAGGATACAACTGCTTTAACCACTTCAGCCCCAGAAGGATTTCCCACTTTAGGACCAGAGCACTTTTTGCGATTCGGCACTGCGTCACTTTAACTGACAATTGCGCAGTCGTGTGCAAACAAAATTTGCGTCCTTTTTTTCCCACAAATAGAGCTTTCTTTTGGTGGTATTTGATCACCTCTGCGTCATTTCTGATCGCCGCTATAAACAAAAGAAGAGCGACAATTTTGGAAAAAAACCCAAATTTCTTACTTTTTGCTAAAATACAAATCCAAAAAAAAAATATAAAAAAATGTTTTTTCCATCCATTTATATTCTTCCTCATATTTTTGGTAAAAAAAAATTTGCAATCGGCGTTTATTGATTAGTTTGCGCAAACGTTGCCGCGTTTACGGATGATGAGAATTAATTTCTGGGGTTTTTTAATTTTTTACTAGCAATGGCGGTGATCTGCGATTTTTAGCAGTACTGCAATATTGCATGTTGGACCATTTCAACACTTTTTTGGGACCATTGACATTTATACAGCGATCGGTGCTATAAAAATGCACTGATTACTGTTTAAATGCCATTGGCAGTGAAGGGGTTAACCTGGAGGGGCGCTCTAAGGGTTAACTGTGTTCCCTAGGCGTGTTCTAACTGTATGTGGCTGGCCTGGCTGGGGGAAGGGAGTGATCACGGCTTCCATATACAGGAAGCCTGTGATCACAGCCCTTCCCCCTCTAACAGAACGGAGATCCGTGTTTGCTTACATATGACGGCGGTTTGCGAAATCGAGATACTTTGTCGCCGTCAGACTGCGGTCGGCAAGTGGTTAAAGCTGCAATCCTGGTACACCTTCATCAACTTCAGGATGTCTACATCCCAGGAGCCTTCGAGGGCCTTATGTATGAAAGGGTCCACTCTAAAGACTCACATTACAAGAGGGTCCCACCAGCACACAAATATAATTGTTAGGTAACACTTCAAGGGTAACAGTAAAAAAATAGCAAAGAAAGCAAATAATATAGCATATACTATTGCTACATAAGCCATATTGTAATTGAATGTTATTAAAAATGACCTTTCCTTTCCTATCTGCAGTACTGTAATTTTGTGTTAAATTCAATGCAATATGGCAACCTGGGGGCGTTCTCGGTACAGTTGGTGTACAGACCACCCCCCAGATATGTCACCTGCTTGCGTGGTTGGCTCGCTGATTTTCCCAGAAATTTACACTAAGATACAAATCAGATTTTGGAAGTCTCTGCAGCAAACAATTTATTGTTGGTGAGTTACTCCCAAGTGAAATTGCATCTAAAGGGATGCAGCCTGAAATGAAGATAAGACAAACACCGTTTTTGTTTTATCCAGCTGTATTTACTGGTGTAACTTATAACATCCAAGTGTAAGACAGGACACCAACATGTCAGAAAAAAATCAAAAACAGATTCACTGATTTGGAAAAAGGATCACCTTTCTTATGTCAGTATTTAGTTGAACCACCTTTTGCTTTAATTTAAGCCTTATTGAGGCCACATAATTCAATGTTAGTCTCATCTGACCACTTTAAACACACCTTGAAGATGCTGGGGTCACATGGAAAAGGTGTTATGGTCAGATAAGACTAAAATTGAATTATTTGGCCTCAGCACCAAATGATATGTCTGGCAAAAATCCAATACAGCTCACCATCCAAATAACCCCATTCCTACAGCAAAGCATGGAGGTGGTAATATCCTGTTATGGGGTGTTTCTCTGCAGCAGGAACTGGATCACATGTCAGGATAGCGGGAAGAATGGATGGGGCAAAATATCAAATTCTTGAAGAAAATCTGCTGCCCTCTGCCAGAAAGTTGTCAATGGGAAGAAGTTTTACCTTCCAACATGACAATGACCCAAAGCACACAGCAAAAATGACCACACAGTGGTTGAAGGAGAATAAGGTGAATGTTCTTGCATGGCCTAGTCAGAGTCCAGACTTAAACCCCATTGAAAATTTGTGGAATGACTTGAAGACTGCAATCAACAAATGGTCACTATCAAAATTTAACCGGTTCCTGACCACATAGTGTATATTTACTGCTGCACTGTGGCAGCGTCTTGCGAATCGCCGTCTATAAACACAGACTATAAGCCCGGTGCACTCTGCAGGAGTGTGCCTGCGGCTCAGGCGAACCCCATGTCCACTGGCGAGCCGCAATGACCTTGCAGAGAGAAAGAACGGGGAACCGCCGATGTAAACACGGTAGTTCCCCGCTCTGTCAGTAGGCATTTAAAAGATCTACTGATCCCTGTCACTGGGATCAGTTAGATCTCTTATGCTCATGGTAGCCCAGCCCCCTCACAGTTAGAACGCGCCTAGGGAACACACTTAACCCCTAGATCTCCCCCTGCAGGTTAATGACATTTATACAGTAATCAGTGGATATTTACATTTCTGTACGCTGTATAAATGTCATTGGTCCCAAAAAAGTGTCAAAAATGTCTGACATGTCCGCTGCAATATCAAAGTCACGATAAAAATCACAGATCGCTGCCATTACCAATGAAAAAAAAATTGTAAAAATGTCAGAAATGAATTCTCACGCTGAAACGTTTGCGCAAACCAACCAGTAAACACCGATTGTGATTTTTTTTTTACCAAAAGTATGAGGAAGAATATAAATTGGCCAATTTTTAGCAAAAAGTAAGAAATATTGTTTTTGTTTGTAAAATTGTTGCTCTTTTTTTGTTTATAGCGCTGATCAGAAATGACTCAGAGGAGATCAAATACCACCAAAAGAAAGCTCTATTTGTGGGGAAAAAAGGATGCACATTTAGTTTGGGTACAACGCCGCACGACCGCGCAATTGTCAGTTAAAACGAAGCAGTGCCGAATCGCAAAAAGTGCTCTGATACTAACATGGGAAATCCTTCCGGAGGTGAAGTGGTTAAATGAACTTGAGCAATTCTGCAAAGAAGAGTGGGCAAATATTGCAAAGTCTAGATGTGCAAACTTAGTAGAGACATGAATAATTGAGTGATACAGTGGGTTGGCGCTGCCCAAGCGGGTAAAGTGCTAGAAATAAAATTAACGTGGATGTGCTGAAAAATATCAGTGAGTGGCACAACGTTGCCCTCTGGTGGTGAATATACACAAACAAACACTGTGACTGCGTGAATGCTCATATAGGAGCGATGTGAGTGAGTTATATAATGAATAATAATAAGTGAGTGTGCGTGAGCAGGGTCAGTGGTGGCCCGAAGGGACCCCCCTCCGTTCGTGACACAAAACCCCACTCACCACTTGAGAACAAACGTAAAAAAGAGAGATTTCCAGCCACTGGTAATATGGTCCAATCCGGCGTAGTGGCAGTGTCCACATGTAAAATACAAGTATGCGTGGTGTAGGGTATCAAATTTGCAAAACAATTGAAAAATTAGTAGTAACTCACAGTGGAGAAGTCAGAAGACCGGAGCTTCCAAATGATCCAGGTTTCAGCCGAAGGTACGTCTGAC
>BLSH010365577.1:317731-335888 GCA_018402905.1 Glandirana rugosa
CTGTCTGTGTCAAAAACAAAATGGTCGACATAAATGATCACGTTGAAGATTGTAGGTTCACTTTCTATATTGTGGTTGTACAGTGCCTTAGTGACGTAACCTTTTTCGTAGTGGGGGAAAATAGTCATAAAGCAACTTGGTGAAAAACGAAATTAATGTCGGAAATCAGACAACCCTACAGAGATGATTCTTTCACTTTCTTTCCACCACACCGCGACGACACACCATTTCTTCCATGATATCCGACGACGGGGGTGATTTTGGTCGGTTTCCTGATCAATGTCACTTACTTATTAACTCACTATGTCACCCAACCGCGAATTATTCATTCACTGTAACTAGTCCTTTGGCTGGTTTTAGTGGGGGCAGCAGCCTATAGTACCTTCTTTACCACACAGCAGCGCCACACCACCTTTCTTTCACTTTCTTAGTAGAGACATCCCAACAGACTAAAGGCTGTAATTAAAGCAAAAAGTGGTTCAACGAAATACTGATAAAAGGGGGTGATGCTTTTTCCAATGCAGTGATTCCGTGACATGTTGGTGTTATATCTTTCACTTGGATGTTAGAAGTTGCACTAGTAAATACAGCTGGTAAAACAAAAACTGTGTCTGTCTTAATTTCAGGCTGCAAATTTTCCATTGCTATTTATTCACACCAAATTGCAATATTTCATGTGTCTTTTGTGGTGAGACAAACCTACTGTTAACATTTCAATTACACTGATTGATATAGTTGTTCACTAACAACTGGTGCAGGTTGTTGCATGCCCAACCCATGTGTCTAAGGCTTGCGTTGCTTATGTAAACATGGATACTGTACACGCAGGAGGCTTTTAAATAGAAAGTCCATGTCCACAATCACATCTCTTGTGTGACAGATGGTCATACCAGCTCCTCTCTGTGTGGCTTAGAAGGAAAATACAGAATAGAAATACCTAAATCCTCTTCTGCACAGTATGGGAGATTAACTCTTTATTATGAGGGCTTGATGTAATGTAATTTCCAAGGGATCATAATGGATTGCATAATTTATTGCTGAAACATGTGCAGTGCCAATAAAATCAACAGAACTGTATGGCATGATTCCCATAAAGTGTTACACGATTTCATGTAACATTAGTGTTTAGATGAATGATTGTGCTTGAAACCTCATGCATTTGATCCAGATTTTAATTAAAGCGGAACTATGGCCAATGCTTTTTTTCACTTTGAATAGAGTGGGGAAACTCAGATATGTATTACTACGTAGCCCAGAGATGAGAACAGATATTAAAGCTGAACTCCAGGTAAACAACAAAATAAGCAAATTAAATGCATGGATGGAAGCAGTTTTACCTGCCAAGGGATTTGTTTTTCTTTCCAACCAGTTCTGAACTTTGCACATCTCTGTCACACTACTCAACTCTGTATGGCAGGGCAAGCGACCTGATGTTTCTCTGTGATTGAACAGTAAAAGGAGAAGCAGCAGATTGGTGATCTCATTCTGCTTTCTCCTGCTGTGTGTACATTCCTAGCTAGCACATGGCTGCAGCAGAATACCTGAGCACTTCCTTGGGCTGCTATTTCCTCCTTTACTCTGAGCTCTGCTATAAAGGTGATTGCAAGGAGCTTATACCAAGTCAAATGTGGGTACTTACACTGCTTGCCTTTAAGAAAAAAAAAATGATGGCGTGTCTTGGATGCACACACGTGTGACTAAAGCTCCTCTCCAGGCCTGCTGGCAAAGTAATGCTCTTACTTTTATACCTGCAAAATATTGGTAAGCTGAAAAAATCTTGAGACCTAAGAACACCTTGGCATGCCTACACAACTTTTGGAGCCTACTGGAGATCAGGACATCTGGTACTGCCTGGGGTCTTCCTCCCAGTCAGGACCCAGTAAAGATGGCACCAGCTCTCAATCTTGTACCTCTGGCTACAACAACCTCTCAAACACTGCCTCACATGGGTCCTTTCCCCAACCCCTGCTTCTCCCCATCACTGACCGATCACCCTTCTCCCCAGCTTCTTTCTTACACACCAAACGGAAAAGTCGGAACTCACTACGGCAATGACACACCATTTGTCGTCTCCACCGCAGACCTCTCTTGCGCAAGCTCTAGACTGAAAAATGTGACCTCTGTGCTTTATAAAAGCTAGACACTGCAGCAAATCCACCTGCTCCACCAGATAAGCAATCAGAATCAGGAGTTAAGTCAGTTAATATATGAAGAAGATGCTTTGCCAAGTACCCATAAAAAGCCTCTGAGCTCCAACATCAATACACAACAGCAACACCAAACAAAGGCAAAGCATGTCCAAATAACACCATCCTACTACTGCAAAAATCATAACACACACTTAGGTCATCTAAAAAAATGTACCAGATGAAAGCCCTACTGATTTAGACCTAGACCCAGAGGAATGCATCTCATAGTGAGGTTTTATAAGGTGTATACTCAATAAAGATACATTTTGCCTATTAAGGCAAAGTGAGATAAACCTGAAAATCAGTAATTAGCACATTATAGAAGGTGGAGTCTGGCTGAGAGACCAGATACAAGAAGTAGCTAAAACCCATAAAGGCATAAAACACACAAGCTTAAACACTTTGCAACATACAACACCCCTGAACAAACTCAAGAGGAAGTCCTTAAACTCACTTTACAAGTGATCATCAGCGATACATTGGGATGACTCTCCTCCCAAACTGTCAAACTGACCAAAGCCAAAAGATCCACTGGAGCTGCCATTAAGAGGGTCAATTTGTCCTTGAAGAAATAGTGCAAAAAGCTAAAGAAATGTGATCAATAGAAGCTAGTGGGGCTCAGATGTAATGATTCCCAGATCGATTCTTCAATACCATCAATAATCAGTACAGTGTGGGAAATATGAAACACAGTTTTTTCAGGTAGAGATTTATTTCTAGTTCCATAATCCATAAACCACCAGAACAGGTTAATCACCTAACCCAACAATTGTTTCACATGCTACATGCATGCATTATGAAGAAATGCGCATGTATAAGCCTCGATGGACTCTTCAGTCTTTTTTCTGCCATCACTTTTCTATGTTTCTATGAAATGGTAGTTGGATTAGATTATTCAACTATCTGTTTTTTATGGAACTAGATCACAAGTCTCTTCCCGAGCTCTTCAGTATTATTTAATTCAGCCCACTGGGTTGAAGGAAAAAAAATTAATAGTGTGTACTAGGCTTAACACATGCCACTCACTGCACTACAAACACCTCCAGCTCTCCTCTCCATAACACAGTGGAGGAATTCTGTAGTCCCCAGAGACAGCTGGACACAATGAAACTGATAAAGAGTGCAGCTAAGGGAGAGAGCACAGAATGTTTTTAGCAGACAATATTTCTGGCAGAATCAACAGGTACTGTTTGTACTTTTAATGGTATATTTAATAGAGTGATAGGGACCAAATAACTTCATTGCTTCGATATACATAGCCTTTAATCATACAGAACTGGAGTCATGCAAATATTGGGTACTGTATAGCTCAGTTAGCACTTATATAGACAAGATTTGGAGAACTTGTTACATAAAAACATCTTTCTAAGTTACAGCATTATATGTAAACTACTGAAATATTTTATTTATTGTTAGTAGCAATGGGTCTTGTAAAAAAAAGAGCTTCTGCTACTGGCCACGCTGACACACATATGTAAACTATAAATATGAACCTGCCAAAACCTACCAAGACCAATGAACTTGTCGTTTCCATTAAACTGACCTTTGTTGAGAAATAAATGAGTTCTGTTTGCAGTGAAAACATGCCTGCAGGTAGAAAACTGGCACCTCTTGATTTGACTAGGTCTATAGCTTGGAGCTAGTCATGAAAGTGGATGTAAAGTCAGAACGTTTTTTTTATTTTAATGTATTCTATGTAGTAAGGTAAAAAGCCTTCTGTGTGCAGCAGCCCCCCTCGGCCCCCTAATACTTACCTGAGCCCCATCTCTGTCCAGCAACGTCCACAAGTGTCTCAGCCGTCCGAGACTCTCCCTCCTGATTGGTTGAGACACAGCAGCGGAACCATTGGTTCCCACTGCTGTCAAAGTCAGTCAGCCAATCAGGGCTTGGCCAGGGTGGGTCGTGGCTCCGTGTCTAAATGGGCACAGGGAGCTGTGACTCGGCTCAGGTGCCCCCATAACAAGCTGCTTGCTGTGGGGGCACTGGACAGGAGGGAGGGACCATGAGAACAGAAGAGGGACCCAAGAAGAAGAGGATCCAGGCTGCTCTGTGCAAATCCACTGCAACAGAGCAGGTAAGTATAACATGTTTGTTATTTTTACAGAACAAAGAAACAAGACTTTACAATCACTTTAAAGCAGAACTTCACTCTCTCAATCAACATTGACTATTTTTATTCCTTATGATGCTAACATTAGTAAAAAGATGGGAAAGTATATCATATTTGCTTGTTTTAATTTTTTATTTAACATTTCTTCAATTATGTCATGGTTTCCATGCCTAGGCAAATGATGTCATACATCCCAGGAGTCTTCAGTAGCGAAGGAGGGGCTTTCTTAGCTAAGCACACCCTCTCCTTCTGGCACACCTGAGCTAAGGGCAGGTGGATTCTAGAAAGTAAATGCTATATGAATCATCTGCCCTTACTCATGATATTCAAAGTGATTTCTCAACAAAATAAAGCATGTAGACATGGATGGATGGATGAGTTTGCTTTGAATATCAAAAATGAATTAAATAGCTTTCTTGGTTTGTGGTGCTCAGTTGTACTGTAGTTCCACTTTAAGCTCACACCACCAAGGGCAGAGTGACTACATGTATAAAAGGAGGACAGAAACAGGGGCATTCAATAGATTATTCAGTCGGGGTGATAGGTTTCCTATAAGGTTTTATTTCAATTTATAGCAGTTACACATACACAGTACAGTAAAGAGAACTCTGAATACATATTACTGTGTTACTTATCATTTAATTAAAACCTTCCAAACTAATATTCACATCTGCATGCAGGTTTGTTTTTTGAGAGGAATAAGGATTCAGACCCTGCCTACTTTGATAGATGGAGTGTGATACAAGTAGGTAGATTTCTAATTACTTCCTGTCAGAACAAGGAGAGAAAAATAATCTCACTTCCTGTCTATGGTGCCAGACAAAACAGGAAGTGAGTGAAAGATCCCCCAGTAGGGACACAAAAAGCAGTAAAGACACCTTCTAGTGCAATGATCAAGATTTAGAGGAATTTATTGCTGTCTGTGTGCTCACAAAGACGTTTTACCATTACTTTCTGTCCAAGTAATGGATGTCAGGCACAGGAAGAAAAGAAAATAATTATCCAATGTGGGCACAGATGCAACATTTAAAATTTGACAGAAAAAAAAGTATTTGACTGGAGATCGTCTCTAATCATCCGTGATCCCTTGACAAAACACTATACCTATATTATTGCTTGCAAATAAAAAGTGACCCAACAAGAGCATATATCCAAAACCAGCTAGAGTTTTTGTGAATCCACATGTAGCCACCCTGTCGTTCAGAGGTGTCTAGTAAATTTACCTGACCTGCATATATGTTCTTGGTCAGTGACTTTAAAAGCATTGGGGTCAATGGGAGCCTCCACAGGCCTTCTGCAATATTTTCATTAGGTAAAACTGAGGTACAACTAGAGTTTTTGTGAATCCACAAGTAGCCACCCCGTTGTTCAGAGGTGTCTAGTAAATTTATCTTTCCTGGGTAGTAGTTTTCCTGGGACACATTGTCGTTTTTTTCATTAAGTTTCTCCTCTATGTTTAAGACTGCTGTAGTTCCCTACTAATAACACTGGGTGTCACTGGAATTCAGGGCAATAGTTATTGGACAGTAGCAAATCTTATGCTATTGAGCCTTTATGCCCCCTCTGGTAACCACTAGAAGGTTCATGGCAGTGTTGCATGCTGGGGGAGGCTATGGCCTGGGGAGGTGTGCATAAAGTCTTAGTGCTGTGTGGGCCTGAGGCCTGGCATAGAATTCTTCAAGTATATGGCCTAGCACAACATTCTTCAAGCTACCCTGCCTGGTTGAGGAAGGTATGGCTTTCAAGGAGGTAGAGCCTGATTTATATCCTGCTGGAGGGAGACTGGTGTGCACCCTTGGAGGATCTTGGCATTCCCTTGGACTAATGGAGTGTGCAAGCCCTGGTTGCTATTGGAGGGCTAACCCTAACCCTCTCTGCTGTGAAGCTGAAGCAAAAAAAAAAAAAAAAACTGGAAAAGACTAAAGTGACTGGTGTCCTTCATTGTCATGTGATCCTCTCTGCTGCAGCAATGCTAGTCCTCCCCTTGCTGGAGGTAAGCCATCACCCTCTACCCACATGCAGGACTGGTGCGACACAAACATACAGTGGATATAAAAAAAGTCTGCACACCCCTGATAAAATGTCAGATTTCTGTGATGTAAAAAAAGAGACAAAGATAAATAATTTCAAAACTTTTTTTCCACCTTTAATGTGACCTATAAACTGTACAACTCAACTGAAAAACAAACTGACATATTTTAGGGAGGGGAAGTAAAAATAAAAAAAATAAAATAATGTGGTTGCATAAGTGTGGACACCCTCTTATAACGGGGGATGTAGCTGTGTTTATAATTAAGCAATCACATTCAAACTCATGTTAAATATGAGTCACACATCTGCCATCATTTAAAGTGCCTCTGATTGACCCCAAATAAAGTTCAGCTGTTCTACTAGCTATCCGACTTGAATGAACAAGATAATATTTTGCTCCGACTCTGAGATAGTGACTTGTCCTTTCACCAATCAAAACAATCCCAGTGTGAGATAAATTCCTTTTACTGCAGCTGTAATCACCAAGTTGGATGTCACAAGTCGGATGGTTAGAACAAGGATCCGACTTTGATCCTACTTCAATGATATTCAATGGACTGAAGTAGGACCAAAGTCAGACCAAAGTAGCACAGGAACCTTTTTCAAAGTCAGACCGACTTGTGTCGGAGCAGTTAAGACGGCTCTCATAGGGAAACATTGATTTTGTGACGTAATGCGACTTGTGCTCCTAATGTCGGTCCGAGAATCGGACTAGTGTGAACCCAGTCTAAAGGTGGAAAAAGTTCTGAAATGATTTATCTTTGTCTCTTTTTTTTTTACATCACAGAAACCTGACAATTTAACAGGGGTGTGTAGACTTTTTATATCCACTGTACATGGACATTTAAAGGTGGTCAATCACAAACAATTAGCATAAACTTCCCACTCCTGGTGGAAACTCACAAAAAATTGAGCAAACAAATTCCCACTTCATGAACACAAACTATCTCTTACTTTGTAAGGCAGAGAATTCAATTCTGTGAAGTTGAAGGTATCATTCAAGGAAATCTTGCTTCATATTTACACATAAACCACAATATGCAGGCAGCTTTCAGTTCCACATTGCTGGAACAATTCATACCATTGTATTCTCTGCTAGTTGCTGCTGGTTTATGTTTCTATGTCATAATGTTTTGAAATTCTAATCTTACTAGCTACTTTAGGGTGCATGTATGTTACATAAAACCTAGAAATAAAAAATATCTTCTCCCTGATAAAACTAAGGTGCATCAGGACATAAAAGGGGACATTTATGAAGACAGTTGTGCTCTATTTCCAAATGTCACACTATGTGAATGTGTAGTGAATCTGTAGTATTTTTTCTACCTATGGCAGCTAAATGATTGACAGGAACAATGCAAGTCATTTCTTGAGTTATGACTGTTTGTGGCCAATCTGCCAATGTCTTCCTGTTTCTGCATAGATGTTGTAAGTGTTGTGAACTAGACTGCAGTAGAATTAACACCTCCATGTGCCATACAATTTAGAAGTGATGGGACCACTTTTTAAAAAAATTGCAGTTACCTGAAAATGACTTAAAATGCTTTTCTGAGAGCGATTTGTTAGGCACCCTATAAAGCTGCGGTTTCACACATTCCAATAAAACAACTGGCGCAAAAAGGATACATTTTGTGAATAAAATGATGAATAGTTTGCATTTCTACATCAGATTAGCAAACTTCATTGCATTAAAGTGGAAGTAATTGCAACTACAAACGCACTAAAAAGCATCACTCACATGTTATCACTAATATTAAAAGATTGGCATCCTTGAAAAGTGTCATAAATGTCCCATTGTACTTTATGTCACTTGAAAAGTCCACCTGTCATGTGACACTTCTGATCGGCTGTCTCTGGCATTCACAGCACCTGCGCGTGTCCCTTTGGAAGCTAATACGTCATTTCTAGAAGTGACGTAGTACTCGGCGGCTTATCACTTCTGGGCAAATAGGACACTGGGAAAAACAGTAATTACAGGAAATGACTCCATACGCCAGCTGTTCAGCTGCATCATTTTCATAGCAACCGGACGCATTTGACTTCTGACCCTGACAGGCTATCTCCGCTGTTCACATTGCGAGTTATTTATCTGTGAAATTTCAACTCTGATCTGTGGGCATATTGGAGACTAGGAGGGATGGGGGCAGTCCTGGGTGGGACTGGGCAGTACAGCGGCAGGTTTAATGAATACTAGGCATGCTTGTCTAAAAAAACTTGACAACGGTTTGAAGAAGTGAACGACAGCTGGCAAATTCAGTTGAGGAGAGAAGCCGTTGTCGGTAAAGAACAGGAAGCAGCTGATTGTCTGGCTTAGATAAGGCTTTCTAAGTTAGACAATCAGCTAGCCAGAAAATGAATAGTATCAAAGTTAAAGATAATTAATATACTATTAATAGGACAATTTTCATTTTTGACTGGAATTTCACTTTAAGTCTCTATTCATGTCAGTACAGTTTCTCCTGCAATATATAACAATGGAAATAACATTATACTCTATGGTGCCCATTCACATCAATGCAACATGGGGCAGTGTGATTTTCGAAAAGGTGCAGATGCTTCTTTTGGTGCAAGTATAGTGTGTTTTTAACTCCATAGACTTAACAGGAGCTCACGAAAAGCACATGAAAAACGCATGTGCACACCTTTTTGGCAGGGTTTTATGTTTAACCCTTTCAATGCCAGAGCCGATTTTGGAAATTATTTTGCACACGTTAAAAAAATCATTTTAGGCTTGAAGATTACATAAAACTCCCAAACATTATATTGTCCATTGCTCAAGGAACCCCTAGCAACCTCTGGAGGAACCCTAGTCAAGAAACCCTGCCCTAGAGAATAACATTGTGGCAGTTCCATTTTTTACATCACAAAATATTAGCCCAATGGTTTGCGAAACATTTAGACAGAAATAGCAAAATCTCAGTAAAAATACACTTAATTTAATTTTAGGGCACATACACGCATTATATTGCCTAAGATGAGGTTGCATTGAGTATACTGATATCCAACATGTCATGTCTTAAAATTGTAAATGCCTGTTAAACAGCGACAAACTTTGGTACCTAATATTTTCCATAGGCAAAACTTTTTTTTTTGGTGATATGTTCTCTTTAATGAGATATCGGAGGTCTATAAGAATGTGAAGAAGGGGAAATCCTCCCTTTGAGCTAATGTATTCTGACATTGGGGAGACTTACTTGACATCAGAATACACTGATCAGCGGTACTGGCTATAACCTGCAGCACTAATCGAGTGACAAAAAAACGACAGGGTAGTTGGGGGTGTTCCCCCCAAATATGTATTTTTTTTTTTTTAGGGTAGTTGTACAGACGTCAAATTCTGTACAACCATTCTGCCTACACATGCATTGAAATTCATGCAGTCCCTGCTGAACCAGCCCAATTTAGATCCATGTATGGCCACCTTTAGACTTTTTTTACACTCAGAGAATCGAAAAAGGGAAGTCATGCATTGTTTTAGTGTTTGGTAGGAACTAGCTAAGTTAAGTAATGCTGGAAACTCTGCTATTGTTCATCATGCTGGAAGCATGATAAAACTGGTTACCGCAAGCTTGAATCCTGATTTGCCATGTGAACTCTATTGCAATACCTGTACAAAAAGACTGTAACATAGTTGTATAGTTGGTAAGGTTAAATAAAGACACTGGTCCATCCAGTGTGTGTGTGTCACTACCATTTCCCATATCCCAAAACACATCTAAAAGTTTTTGCAATTTATTAACACTCCCCAGTAACACCACTAGCCGGGGAAGGGAGTTCTACATCCTTACTCCTCTAACAGTACAGAACCACTTACGCAGTTTAAGATTGAACCACTTCTTGGCCAACTTTATTGTGTGGCCGTGTGTCTTTAGAGACCTTAGATTAAATCGTTTTCTCCCAATGATACAGCCACCATTTAAAGATTTGTATGTTGCAATCATATCCCCACTTAAGTGTCTCCTCTCCAGGTAGAATAACTTTAATGTTTCTAGTCATTTCTCATAATTGAGATCCTTTAGCCCCCTTATTAGCTTTGTTGCACTTCTTTCTCCAGTTAAAGCACATCCTTCCTGAGGACTGGTGGCCAGAGCTGAACGGCATACTCAAGATGTGGCCAAACCAGAGTGTTATTATAATATACTGTAGCACCCTCTAGAACATAGTTTAGCTCATGGTTAAGCATGAGTCATGGAATCTAAGTCAGGGTTCATTTGTGTTTAGGCTAGGTGACTCATGCAAGCAAGTCTTTGGTACCTCCCCATGGTCTGGAAGTTTGGAGAAACTTCTAGAGGTTAGTAGGCAGAGGAAAGGAGGGCTGATCTGTATACTTAGAAGAGCTTAGCCAATCCCCGGGCAGTGGGCCTGACATGATGACGAAGTGAGCCCTTAAATATGGTTGAGTCATGCTGGCAAGGGAGTTGGGTGGAAGATGGAGATGGAGTGCTGAGGACTGTCGGTGGCCCTTGAGACAAACCACCTAGTCTAGGGGGGTGCTCTCCTGTTGTCAGGATCCTGACAACAGGAGAAGCTTGGAGGGAGTCTTCCCAGGGAGGCAGCAGGAGCAAGGATGACAGTGTGAGTACTACAGCATGGTACAGGGACTTACAAGGGGAGAGACTGCCACATTTAGCATGTCTCTCTGGAAGATATCAGCATGCTTGAATCTTCCCTAACCTTGCCCCCTCTCCGAAACAGTTAGTTGGGTAGACTGGTGAAGAGAGTCGGCTGGTGGAGAAGCAGCCAGGTGGTCTAGCATTTTCTGCAGTGGTAGAGCTGGGATCAGTGTCTACAAAGGAGTTGGAGGTGCTCCAGAATGCAGTTCACAACACATTGTGGTACTTTCTAAAGGGGCTGATAGTTCCTAGTTTGTAAATGGCTGTTGCTTTTCTGATAGACTGCCAAAAGAGGAATCAATCAGAGCTGTACAGACTGAGAAAGAGGAATCAGAGTTGTGCAGAGTCAAGAAGAAGAATCAATTGGAGTTGTACATAGGGAGGAAGTTGTCCCTGGTTTTGTTTCTATCAAGTTGGGCATCCCATAATACCTATTCCCCATTCAAGCTATTATCTCCTAATTAAACATCAAAACAAAGCTCAACGACTGTTCCTTGTCTCTGGAGAAAGTGTTGAGTTTTGGTTGTAACATGACAAAATGTGGAAATTTCAAGGGCTATGAATACTTTTTCAAGTTTTTTCTAGTGTGTGTGTGTGTATATATATATATATATATATATATATATATACACACACAGTATCTCACAAAAGTGAGTACACCCCTCACATTTTTGTAAATATTTTATTCTATCTTTACATGTGAAAACACTGAAGAAATGACACTTTGCTAGTAAAGTAAAGTAGTGAGTGTACAGCTTGTATAACAGTGTAAAATTGCTGTTCCCTCAAAATAACCCAACATACAGCCATTAATGTCTAAACTGCTGGCAACAAAATTGAGTACACTCCTAAGTGAAAATGTCCAAATTGGGCCCAAAGTGTTAATATTTTGTGTGGCCACCATTATTTTCAAGCACTGCCTTAACCCTCTTGGGCATGCAATTCACCAGAGCTTCACAGGTTGCCACTGAAGTCCTCTTCCACTCCTCCATGACGACATCACTGAGCTGGTGGATGTTAGAGACCTTGTGCTCCTCCACCTTCCGTCTAAGGATGCCCCACAGATGCTCAATAGGGTTGGCCAGTCCATCACCTTTACTCTCAGCTTATTTAGCAAGGAAGTGGTCGTCTTGGAGGTGTGTTTGGGGTTGTTATCATGTTGGAATACTGCCCTGTGGCCCAGTCTCTGAAGGGAGGGGATAATGCTCTGCTTCACTATGTCACAGTACATGTTGGCATTCATGGTTCTCTCAATAAACTGTAGCTCCCCAGTGGCGGCAGCACTCATGAAGGCCCAGACCATGACACTCCCACCACCATGCTTGACTGTAGGCAAGACACACTTGTCTTTGCACTCCTCACCTGGTTGCTAACACACACGCTTGCCACCATCTGAACCTAATAAGTTTATCTTGGTCTCATCAGACCACAGGACATGGTTCCAGGAATCCATGTCCTTAGTCTGCTTGTCTTCAGCAAACAGTTTGCGGGCTTTCTTATGCATCATCTTTAGAAGAGGTTTCCTTCTGGGATGACAGCCATGTAGACCAATTTGATGTGTATGCTTTGAGCACTGACAGGCTGACCTCCCACCCCTTCAACCTCTGCAGCAATGCTAGCAACACTCATACATCTATTTCCCAAAGACAACCTCTGGATATGATGTTGAGCACGTGCACTCAACTTCTTTGGTCGACCATGGTGAGGCCTGTTCTGAGTGGAACCTGTCCTGCTAAACCATTGTATGATCTTGGCCACCATGCTGCAGCTCAGTTTCAGGGTCTTGGTAATTTTCTTATAGCCTAGGCTATCTTTATGTAGAGCAACAATTCTTTTTTTCAGATCCCCAGAGAGTTCTTTGCCATGAGGTGCCATGTTGAACTTCAAGTGACCAGTATGAGCAAGTGAGAGCGATAACACCAATTTTAACACACCTGCTCCCCATTCACACTGGAGACCTTGTAACACTAACTAGTCACATGACACCGGGGGGGGGGTGGCTAATTGGACCCAATTTGGACATTTTTACTTAGGGGTGTACTCATTTTTGTTGCCAGCGGTTTAGGACATTAATGGCTGTGTGTTGAGTTATTTTGAGGGGACAGCACATTTACACTGTTACACAAGCTGTACACTCACTACTTTACATTGTAGCAAAGTGTCATTTCTTCAGTGTTGTCACATGAAAAGATAATAAATTATTTACACACTTTTGTGAGATATTGAGTGTATATATACAGTCAGGTCCATAAATATTGGGACATCGACACAATTCTAATCTTTTTGGCTCTATACACCACCACAATGGATTTGAAATGAAACGAACAAGATGTGCTTTACCTGCAGACTTTCAGCTTTAATTTGAGGGTATTTACATCCAAATCAGGTGAATGGTGTAGGAATTACAACAGTTTGTATATGTGTCTCCCACTTTTTAAGGGACCAAAAGTAATGGGACAAAGGTCCAGAGTTCATTTCAAGTGTGCTATTTGCATTTGGAATCTGTTGCTGTCAACTCTCAATATGAGACCCAAAGAGCTGTCACTATCAGTGAAGCAAGCCATCATTAGGCTGAAAAAAACAAAACAAACCCATCAGAGAGATAGCAAACACATTAGGTGTAGCCAAATCAACTGTTTGGAACATCCTTAAAAAGAAAGAACACACCGGTGAGCTCAGCAACACCAAAAGACCCAGAAGACCACGGAAAACAACTGTGGTGGATGGCTAAGGAATTATTTCCCTGGTGAAGAAAACACCCTTCACAACAGTTGGCCAGATCAAGAACACTCTCCAGGAGGTAGGTGTATGTGTGTCAAAGTCAACAATCAAGAGAAGACTTCACCAGAGTGAATACAGAGGGTTCACCACAAGATGTAAACCATTGGTGAGCCTCAAAAACAGGAAGGCCAGATTAGAGTTTGCCAAACAACATCTAAAAAAGCCTTCACAGTTCTGGAACAACATTCTATGGACAGAAGAGACCAAGATCAACTTGTACCAGAGTGATGGGAAGAGAAGAGTATGGAGAAGGAAAGGAACTGCTCATGATCCAAAGCATACCACCTCATCAGTGAAGCGTGGTGGTGGTAGTGTCATGGCGTGGGCATGTATGGCTGCCAATGGAACTGATTCTCTTGTATTTATTGATGATGTGACTGCTGACAAATGCAGCAGGATGAATTCTGAAGTGTTTCAGGCAATATTATCTGCTCATATTCAGCCAAATGCTTCAGAACTCATTGGACGGCACTTCACAGTGCAGGTGGACAATGACCCGAAGCATACTGCAAAAGCAACCAAAGAGTTTTTTAAGGGAAAGAAGTGAAATGTTATGCAATGGCCAAGTCAATCACCTGACCTGAATCTGATTGAGCATGCATTTCACTTGCTGAAGACAAAACTGAAGGGAAAATGCCCAAAGAACAAGCAAGCACTGAAGACAGTTGCAGTAGAGGCCTGGCAGAGCATCACCAGGGATAAAACCCAGCGTCTGGTGATGTCTATGCGTTCCAGACTTCAGGCTGTAATTGACTACAAAGGATTTGTCCTGATAAGTATTAAAAAGTGAAAGTTTGATTTATGATTTATGATTGTTAATCTGTCCCATTACTTTTGGTCCCTTAAAAAGTGGGAGGCACATATACAAACTGTTGTAATTCCTACACCATTCACCTGATTTGGATGTGAATACCCTCAAATTAAAGCTGAAAGTCTGCAGTTAAAGCACATCTTGTTTGTTTCATTTCAAATCCACTGTGGTGGTGTATAGAGCCAAAAAGATTAGAATTGTGAGTATGTCCCAATATTTATGGACCTGACTATATATATATATATATATATATATATATATTCTCTATGGATAGAAACACAGATGGCTACTTTTGTGCGAGTGGAGCTCCTCTTTGTATCATTAACATATTGAGGATAATGTCCCCCAAGGCTGCTGCAGTGGATCAGTGATGTAGCAGTAACACTTGTGACTCTTCATTTGCGTTTCAGCATGAGAGCTATGTAGAGATAATCAGGGTGCCAAGACTTAGCAGTTTTGCACATGAGGGTCAGTACAACATGAAAGCAGCTGTTCCTTGTCATGTAGGGTGTGGTTAAAGGACAGAATGACATTTAAAGCATTTATTAAGGAAAAATAAGATGTGTAGAACTGTAACAATCACACAGAAAAAGTCACCCCGAGATGAATTGAAAACAATGAACATTATTCCATAAAAGGAAGTTTATTGCTGGGCTCCCTTAGCTGCCTCGTTTGGACTGTTTTATGTTAGTAAGACAAAGACTAAACAGACCTTCACATATTCAGTATTAACTACTAAAAATGAAAAATTGATTGTTTGTGCTCATAGAGGAGGGATAGGCTTGTGAAATACAGCAGCATCTAGAAAAAACTGCTGATTTCTTCCCATTACTGTAGCTCTCAAACTCTGTACACAGTTGGATTTCCAATTATGAATCCAGAAAATATCTACAGTATGTCACACTACATAATTGGTTTAAATGCATCATATGCAGCACCCACTGAGTAATAACTGCTTGTATGTGTATCTAGGTCAGAGCAAAGCTTTTTATTTGTGTTTAAAGTGGACCTCTTGTCAGGTTTTTATTGATGTCTCTTGTCTCTACCTCTCTTTGGGCAGGTCTCCCCCAATGTCCATGGAGATGCAAAAGGAAGTCAGTGGAAACCTCACTCTAAATGAAGGATAATCCAAACCGTTTTTATGAGAACAAATGTCCTCACTTGATAATTACTACTCATTTACCATTCTGCCAACTGCTGCAATTTGGATTTCCCTTCACTTTCTATGCCAGAACAGAAAGCCGCCTGTCCTGAGCAAATAGTGAAGGTGAATATTACCAGGGAGGGCACAGACAGAATGAATAATTGTTCTCAAAACTAGGG
Organism: Glandirana rugosa; assembly: GCA_018402905.1. NCBI lineage: Eukaryota > Metazoa > Chordata > Amphibia > Anura > Ranidae > Glandirana > Glandirana rugosa. Next base: position 333,590 of record BLSH010365577.1, read on the forward strand.
AACACGCCCCCTCCCCAGGTTCAATTTGCACCAGAACATGCGAACAGACAAAAAATTTGTCCGAACATTCGAACACCATTAAAGTCTATGGGACCCGAACATGAAAAATCAAAAGTGCTCATTTTAAAAAATTAGATGCAAGTTATTGACATAAAAAGTGTATGGGGACCCAGGTCCTGCCCTAGGGGACATGCATCAATGCAAAAAAAGTTTTTAAATTGATTGTTTTTTCAGGAGCAGTGATTTTAATAATTCTTAAAGTGAAACAATAAAAATGAAATATTCCTTTAAATAATGTGCCTGTGTCACGTACCTGGTGGTAGAGTCTGGCTTATGCGGGGGCAATCTCTCTTGCGGCCCTGGTTCGAGAACCCCTGATAGTGGGAACAGGGAGCTCTGGAGCACAGGGGGGCACGAGGGCTGGACAATCTTCAGGTGGTAAGGAGAAGTCCAAGGTAGCTCGTGCAAGACGGGAAAATAGTGGTTCAGTCCGAGTTGGCAACTGGCAGGCGGTGTGGTACAACGGGATCAGGCAAACGGATGGTCGGGTTCAGGCAGGGTCGGTAACGTGCTGGCAACAGAAGTACAGGAGGAGCAGGCAAGCGGGTGGTCGTAGACAAGCCGGGGTCAGATGCAGGCAGATATCAACAGGTCCGAGGGATAAGCCGGGGTCACAGGAACAGGAAGTCACACAGAAGTAGTCACCGGGGGGTTGCAGGTATAGGAAACGCTGTAGAGCGGACAGCACTGGCCACCAGGCTCTGCAGACTGAAATAGAGCCGCCAGGGGCCGCTTCCGGCGCGCGCACGTGTGCGCTCGCGCACGCTGGTGCGCGCGAACGTGCACAGGCGCGCGCACCACCGCGGAAAGGCTAGGAAACCGTCTTTTCCTGACATTGCCCCCCCCAAGGGGCAGCTTGGCTGGATTGTTTCTCCAAAAAGTTCTGACCATCTCCTGGGCATGAAAATTGCTTTCCGGCTCCCACGAGTTCTCCTCGGGGCCATACCCTCTCCACTTTACCAGAAACTGTATTCCTCCAGCTCTTTTTCTGCAATCGAGGATTGATTCCACCTCAAATTCCTCCTCCCCATCTATTACCACCGGTCCAGGTGGAGCCGACCTTCCTCCAGGAAACAGGTCCTTGGCCACTGGCTTTAGGAGGTGTACATGGAATACTGGGTGGATCTTGAGCGATGATGGCAGGTCAAGTTCATAGGCCACCTTGTTGATCCTCTTTTTAATTGGAAAAGGTCCAATAAATTTTGGTCCCAGCTTCTTGGATGAACAGGACAGTCGCAGGTTAGTGGTCGCCAACCAGACCCGATCGCCAGACTGGAGGTCAAGCTCTCCGCGCCTCTTCCTATCATAAAGTTCCTTATTGCGCTCCTGAGTCTGCGCAAGGGTCTCCTGCAGCATCTTGTTATTTTTCTCCAAAAATGTGGCGATTTCCTGTGTGGCCGGGATGGCACTTTCCGGGATGGAGACAGGCAGGAATGTGGAATGGTAGCCGAGATTCGCCCAAAATGGAGACTGCTTGGTGGCAGAATGGGTGGAATTGTTGTAGGCGAACTCGGCTAATGGTAACAAGGAGACCCAGTCATCTTGGGAATAGGAAGAGTAGCATCGGAGATATTGCTCCAGAGTCTGATTGGTCCTTTCCGTTTGACCATTAGACTGCGGGTGATATGCTGACGAGAAAGCCAACTTGATACCCAAGATAGAACACAGGGACCTCCAAACTCGGGAGGTGAATTGCACCCCCCTGTCTGATACCACGTTTTTTGGAATGCCGTGTAGGCGGATCACTTCACGAATAAAGACTTTAGCCGTTTCTGTAGCCGAGGGAGTAACCCTCATTGGGATAAAGTGCGCCATCTTCGTGAGACGGTCGACCACCACGAAGATTGTTGTGTAGCCTGCGGACGGGGGCAATTCCACAATGAAGTCCATTGAGATCTGTGCCCATGGGCGCTCAGGGACAGGTAATGGGTTTAATAAGCCCCAGGCCTTGGTTCTTTCCACCTTGCTCCGAGCACAGACAGGACAGGCCTTAACATAATTCTTACAGTCCTCCCTCAACTGTGGCCACCAAAAGATGCGAGCAAGTAGCTCGGTAGTTTTCCGATGACCAAAATGTCCGGCTAATCGATGGTCATGGCAGCATTCAAGGGCAGACAGCCGGTGTTTCTCAGGCACAAAAACTTGCGTACCCAACCACCATAAACCATCTTTGTGAGTAAGTCCGGGAACTGCGGGAATAGCAGAGCTGGCTAACGTTTGCCTGATCTGGGTCAGTAGA
>BLSH010365577.1:341788-354230 GCA_018402905.1 Glandirana rugosa
GAACATACTAATCATCTCAACTCGTAGGGGACGTTGTTTTTACATTAAACACCACTCTATGAGGGTTTCCCTTTAGTACAGATTTCCTTACGTTTGGGACGGTGAAAGGAGTCTCAGGACGTTCACGAACTAACTATTCATATTTTGGTGAGGGTATGTCTAAGGGAAAAGTGTATGTCTGTTTGTCGATGAAGAAGTCTTATTGTTTTTAACACTGAGACGTTGTTTCAAACAGTTTTAGGGACGCAACATGTATTTAGTGGATCTCCACTTACAAAAAAAAAAGAGTTGTTTTTACCTCAATGACGCTCACAGTATCTCTGTATCGCAGCCGCCGTCGTATGACGGCGTTTTGCGTTACAGAGCCACTTTGCCGCCGTCAATCTCCGATCGGCGGTCGGCAAGTGGTTAAAGAGTAACTCCATTTTTGTTGAGAAAAAAAAAACATTCACCTCTAGGTGATTTATGTACAACGCAGGGATTTTGACAAACTTTGTTGCAGAGTCACAATTTTTGTTATTCTGAAGAAGTAGCTGTTTGTCTGTATGTGAAAAGGGAATCTGTATGGGAGTGGTTTTATACTTATCAATCAAGCACTTGCAGGACTCTGAGGAAAGTGGCAGGGTTTGCATTCCTTTAGACATGATTTCCCTTTGGGAGTATCTCACCACAAATTACATTTTTGTTGCAGGGGATGCTCAACTCTACTAATCATACAAGCAGGAAATTTCTGGGGGGCATTCTGTACACCATCTGTGTACAGAACACCTCCAGGTAGCCATATTGCATCAATTACCATATGACATGTGTAGTAATTGTATACACTATATATATATATATATTTTTCCCCCACAAAAGTGGAGTTACCCTTTAATGCATTAAGGTAAAAAACCTTCAGAGTGCTGCCCCCCCCCCCCAAGTCCTCTCTTATACTTATCTGAGCCCATTCTCGATTCAGCTCTCTTGGCTCTCTCCCTCCTCATAGACTCAGAGACAGCAGTGGTAGCCATTGGCTTGTCAATCACAGTCAGTGAGGATGGAGCGGGCAGTGGGGCCGAGCCACGCTCCGTGTGTCTATGGACACACAGTGCTGGCCTGGGAGCGAGCCCTCATGAGTGCCCCCATAACAAGCGGCCTGTTATGTTGAGCACTTGTGGGGGTAGGAGCCGGAGGGGGACCCCAGAAGAAGGGGATTGAGACTGCTCTATACAAAATCATAGTACAGAGCACGTAAGTATAAAATGTTTCTTATTTAAAAAAAAAAATAAAGGTTTACAAACACTTTAATTCATGACATCTCTGTAGTCTGAGAACTGACACCTCCGGTGAAGAAAGTACATATCCCAAAATCCCTGGGTCTCTCAGTCTAGTGTTCTGCAGGTGCAGTAATTAGATCTGACAGACACAAGCAGGCAGAGCATTCAGACACCGGGAGAACGCATTGATGCAGCTGGAAGATTTTTTTTTCTTTTATTACAATAGCACTCCCACATTTCTGATGCAACACAGAGTGGATGACAATACAGGCACTGGACGCTGCATGCCTGGTGAAAGGAAGTTATCTTGTCCCTCTGGTGAAAAAGGATAACGGTAGAAAACCATGAACATGGGGAAATCGATCAGCCATGACACTACCAGCTGCAGCCACCACATGTGAATCCATCATTACAAGGTAAGGTAAACAAACAGCACAGGGAATACAACTACAGTAATACCTAGTTAAAACAATGGAAAAAAAGTTAAAGTATACAATGCCTTCAAACAAATACATAGGAGTAAAGCTTCAATCATGCATGCAGCTAGGGAGCAAGGGGCTGGTAAAAGCAGGCAGTTCAGCTGCAGTTTTACCCCCCCCCCCCCATCCATCACCTGAGCCGCTCATGACTGTACACACTTCACGGCTGGGATGCTGTTCTTCAAAGCCATTGCAGAAATGAAATGGCAAGTTGCATTCAGCAGCTGTTACCACTGCTGAACGTAACCAATGCAAATCTACGGGGCCACGTTACAACTGCCCTTTATTTGCATGCAATGCATTCAATTGCGGCTAGGTAATGCAGTATTTACAGGGTTAAACCATAACGCCTCCTCGCTGCCTTGTTCAGCGTTGGATCACTCTTTATGGAACATGGCATGTGCATGTGCGAACAAGTCGTAAAAGTAAACAAAAAAGGAAATCTTTGACAGTGAGGTTTATCTTTGATCATCTGATAGATATACAAGAGGCCAGTTGGAGGCTCCAGGGTTCACCCATTAGTTACACGTTCCAAAAACATAACTGTGTTACTGATTTATTCAGTCAACTCCCATGATCCCTTTTCCAGACCTGCATCCTCTGATTATATTTATTTTCAAGTAGAATGCCCCCACTTCCCCACTTTCAGCTCTCTAATCGGCAGAGAGAGGCCACTACATTCCACACAGAGAGAAAAGGTCCTTCCTGTAGCATGTATGCAAAGAGAAGACTTTTCTACTCAGGCTGTGGCTGCTTTCTTTTTTTTTTTTTTTTTTAGATCAATTTTATTGGGTTTTTCAAATAACATGATGATGGTATAACTTGGTTACAGTAAGCATAGTACCTTGGGGGGGGAAGGCCCTAAAGGACAGTCATTACAGGGTTACAACCATCTACAAAAACAGACTGAATAGATAATATAACATTATACTAAACCATAAGGGGGGGGGGGGGAGGGACAGAAAAGGGTGAAATGAAGGGGAATAGGGGGAGGGGATGGGGAAGGAGAGGAGGGAGGGGGGGGGAGAGGGAAAAGGGTAGGAGAGTAGACCAGCATTAGGGGGTCAGGTAACAGGAGCTGACAAGCTCTATATGTAGACATATACACCCATTTGCTTTGTTGTAAAAGGTAAAAGGCATAACAGCATGGTATTAGACATGTCTTAGCTGTAGCGAGTAAAGCCTCGTACACACGATGCGACGGTCGTACGACCAGACGCCCAAAATCGTATGTCGGCTGTTGTGTCTCGCATACTGACATGCACTAAGCGATCGTACAACCAAGCCTAACGTGGTGACGTGCTACGAGTGTATAAAGAGGAAGTTCAGGTGCATGTGATTTGTGAATTAGGAACGTAGGTTTACGCGATCGGACACTTCCAAGCGTTCCTGACTTCTGAGCATGCGTGTTTTGCACATACAACTTGTTGGACCAACTTCTTGGTACACACGATACAACGGTCGTACCATTGTTTGTACAACCAAAGTTTTCTAGTCTGCTCATCCAACTCCTGTTGTACGACCGTCGCACGTTGACTGTTCTAATTGCGTTTACTAACTAGACTAAGATGGCTGGCTTTGCAATTAGGTTCTGAGTTGCTTACGTTTGATGACTCAAGGCGTCATGGATTGTAGAGTAGTGTGGGATGGTTAAAAGGTGGGGGAGCCTTACTCCTTGTCGAGTGGTGAGAGGCTCAAGAGAGGATGATCTGCGTGGTGATTAGTGATATTCATGTAGGAGTCTCTCTTGTGGAAACGGTGGCAGTTGCCCTTGTAAAGTATTAGTTCTAAGCTTTCTTTGTGGAGAAAGCTGGTAAGTTTCTTCTTTACGTCCGTAATGGTAGGAGGTGTATGGGAAGTCCGTTGCCTGAGGATTACTCTTCTGGCTGCCATGAAGCAGGGTACTAGCCAGGCTTTGTTCCGCTGCATTACTATTGTGTTGGCCTTTGCGATTGGTATGGATGGAGGAGCTTCCAGGTAACTGAAAATGAGAGGTAGAGGGTTTTTGCATGGCCTATATCCGGTCACGGAGCTGGCAAAGTTTTCCACATGATCCCAGAAATGGGAGATGGGGGGGGGGGGCATTGCCAGAATCTGTGGAGCAGCGATGGTCTGTGTTGGTGGCAGCATGGACATTGTTGTGGTGCTTGGGCAGTTGAAGAAACTGGGAAGGGCCTGTAGGTTCGATGTAGTATTTTCAGTTGTTGTCCCTTTCAAAATTCATTTGTCACAAATGCGCAGGTTGTATTATAGCCTGCGAGGGCAAAGTCTACTTCCCCCATGTGTGGAAATTCTTTGTTCCATGGAGGGGTAAAGGCTTGCTGGTGGGGTTTTGGCTGCTTTCTAAAGAAAACAAACTACATTGTATATGAATTTACACAACGTTAGTTCTGATGCACAGGGAATCTATTTAGCTAGTTTAAAGGAGATGTAGGACCAAAGCTCTATTGGCCCTACTTCTCCTGTGGGTCACAGGAGTACACTTAGTAGCCAAAAGTGGGCTAAAGGCTTAATGTCTTATTTGCCTTCTGGTTCTTGTACATTATGTTATGGAATAGAAATTAGAGTTGAGCATTTGAGATGTATGAAAGCTCAGTTTTAGGTCAATGGTGTAAAATATGTGTATTGCTCTGTTTATGACTATTTATGACAGGACCTCATCAGATCCTGCTAGTGGTGATTTATAATATTTCTGCATTCTATCTGCTTTTGTCAAATGTGCCCTAAAGCGGAGCTCCACCCATAGGGGAAGCTCTGCTTGTTTGCACCCTCTCCCCCTCCACTGCCACATTTGGCACTTTTTGGGGGGAACTGGTACCTGGTTTCGACAGGTAACCACTCCCACTTCCCACTCAGATTGCAGATCCAAGCAGATCTAAAACAATGTCCAACCTCCACCGCCACCACTCCCCCCGCAGCCTTTTGGGACAGACACAGTTCCTAGAAGACTGCGGGACCATTCAGAAAGCGCAGTGCGACTTGCGAATGCACAGTAGGAAACAGGCTGTGAAGCTTCACTGCTGGTTTCCCTTACCTAAGATGCCCGGCGCCTGCACCCAAAGCCGATCGAAGAATTGGCTCATGTGCGAATATCGCTGGATCCCTGGACAGGTAAGTGTCCTTATATTAAAAGTCAGCGGCTATAGTATTTGTAGCTGCTGACTTTTAATTTTTCAGAGGGAGACTGGAGCTCCTTTTTAAGCTGGTTTAAAGTGGATGTAAACACACCACTCACCCAGTATAAACTAATGGCACAGCATTAGTGTATATATGCATGCAAGCCTCCTGCATGTATCCCTACCTTGCAAATGCCACCCCCTTCAGCAGTAGCAGCCTTGCAAAACACCTGAAACAGTGGGTGGGTCTCTTTGCCGGAGCTCGGTGGGCAGAGTTGTGATGTCACAAGACTCTCCACCCACCTCTGCACTCTCCTACCCCTGAGTTTTGAGTAACATCCAGTCAAAACTCAGGAAAGGCACCACATGACTTCAGCATACCTAATCATGCTGAGCTGGGGAACAGCCAATCCTGGGAGAGCTGGAGAAGAAAGGAGGGGGGATGTGAAGCTGCAATTGTACACAGTCTCTCCATGCAGGAGATAAAGAAATCAGATGTAAGTCACAGCAGTGGGGGAAGTGGTGACACAAAGTTATCTGTGTGTCCTTTTTTTATCTTACTACAAAAAGACAGAGGGATTGCTCAGAGCTGGATTAACTCTTTGCGGCAAGACTGGGCACAGATGACTTGACATCCTCTACTGTACCAGGTAGAAGTCTTCATTAAATATATTTTTTTCAGGTTTACATCCACTTTAAGCATTACTATTTTAAACAAAGCCATGAGATTCAAATCTAAGTGTTTTTGTTACCGGCTTGTGATTTTTGGGGAAAATAATGGAGGCACTGTGTTCAGTACCACACCCCCATTCTCTCCACAGGGGTTGTAGGGGTTGCCACACCTCACTATCATCACCACACTAAAATAAGTCATCACTTTCAGATACTATTTCATACCGACTATCTCAAATCCATGTGATATACAAGAGTGTTTAAAATTTGAGCATTTGCCAGGTTTTTAGTGTTGTATCCTTGCTGGGGAGATTCGCCTTCCTTGTTTGCCCCATTGACCATTGTCATAGAGCAAAAAGTAATAGGAAATCCAAAATGTTATGGTACTTAATGGAACAGGAGCGGAGGGGAAATCTTCCAGTGGGAACAATTATTCTGGTGACAGCTAACAAGGGTTTTCCACTCACTTTGGAGATATTTCTTCTCACTTCTTGCTGTGCTTTTAGGACAGGAACTGAAGGAAAAACTCCTTAGGCCTCATACACACGGACGTTTTTTACCTCCATGTTTTTTAGCGTTTTTTTTTGCAGCTCTCCGTGTTATTCAATGGCCCCATACAAACGCTGACGTTTTTTCAGCTGTTGATGGCTTTGGCGCTCTTAAGCTGTAAATCGAACACAGGACCCGTGCGTTCTGAGGCTATAGTGTTATGCCGTTTTTGATGCTGAGCCGGCAAAATGCTCACTTAACGCTGTAGCAAAGTTAACCGGCGTTTTCAGGTTAAAAAATAGCAGAGGAATGTTCTTTTTTGTAAAAAAACGGCCATTGACGCCGACGCTCACTAACGCACATTATTGCCAATGCAAAATACCGAAGAAATCGCGCTTTTGACGCCGATTTTTGCCTGACGTCGGTCCCGACGTTTTGCTATTCTGTCCGTGTGTATTAGGCCTTAATGGAACAAAAACAACAGAAGAAATGCATAGCAATTTTTAATCACTATACACTCTATCCGAACAAAAGCTTTACAGTAATGATGTCGTTGGTTAAAGGCATTTTAAAAGCTAGGACCTGCAGAAGAAGAGGCCTTATACTCACATTTCCCACTGTCTTTTCCACTGATCTCTTACAGAGCAAGGCTTTTTCATATCCAACACACATTAATGATTTAGGAGTCAGTGGAAGGAACCACTACGTGCCAAGGGGATCAGGCATTAGATGCTCCTGAAATTGTTAAATATGAAGAATCCTCAGGGAGCCAAACCTCTGGGACAAAAGGAGGATTGGAGGAACAGGCAACAGGACAAGCAAGTAAAAAGCATTTTCTTTTGCAGGTCCTGGTTATAGTTTAATTCAATTTAACCACATGGCAGTCCTTTCAATGCTACATTGTTAGCAATGTTCTGTCCCTAGTACACGTTGAACATGAATGTAGCAAGAAATAAGACATAAATAAATACATTACATTTATCTGCCTACAGAGGAAAATATATATATATATATCTTGCAGATGACTAGTGTCACATTTAGAACAATTCCCAATGACATAATTATCTACTTTTTTCAGGGTCAACAAACAGTTCTTAAAACATGAAAAAGGAAAACTAGTAAAAGAAAATGTCCACTCTGTAAAAGCGATATATTCATTATTGTTGTACTTTTATTAAACAGGCAAATGTAATCCCATAAGGTCTCATTTAAAAAATGATTAAAGGAACTAAAAAAAAACAGCTAGACATACAGCACCTCACTAAGTTATTAACATTCAAAGTTGGGTGAAGCAATACTGAATGGCTATCTGCATTGCTTAGAAAAGGAAATTTACTTAGAACTCTCAATTCATACAGCTTTAGGGCAGCTTTCCACATCACAACGCAGTGCGTAGCAAAGCACGTGTTTTCATGTATTGAAGTGTGTTTCATTAGGCAGACTATTCATTTTGAATGGGCTGTCAAGGCAACTGAATGCATGGAAAAATAGGTCCGGCACGATTTTCAGCCCAAAGGCCCGTACACACGATGCGAAATATGGATGGGAATTTTCGTCCGACGGCCTGTCGTCCGAAATTCTTACCGTTAGCACGCTCCTTTTGACAGCAGATTTAGATTTTTTTTGTCAGACAAAAGCTGGTTGGGCAGACTAGTAATTTTTTTTTTTTGCAGCTCAACCTCTGATTTACGGATGGTCAGTACAGAAATCGTAACATAAAAATCCGAAATACAAACACGCATGATTGGAATCAAGGAACGATCCGGAAGATTTTGGTCATGTAAACTGGGGATCGTAATCCAAAATTAACATTCGTGACACAGCAATTGAAATTATGAAATACAGCGCACATAATCATCTTTTTAAGATTGAAATTAGTGGAAGCGGACCAAAAATGAACTTCCTCTTTATACTCTCGTAGTACGTCACTACACTCGCCTTTGTCGGACGAAAAATTCCCAATAGTCAGAATGCTCTACAAAATCATGGACACGTGCTTCTGACAAAAATCAGACGCTAGGTCGTCCGAAAATCGTAACGTGTGTACGAGGCTTTAGGCCTCATTCCCACCTATGCATTTTTAGTGCTTTTTTGCATTTTGCAGATTTGCACTACAGAACGTGATCCATAGGAAACCATGTTAAATGGACTGTAGTGCAAATCTGCAAAATGCAAAGGCCTAAGACTTTTATCTGTAAACTTAATCCCAAGAGACTGTATTAACATGTTAAAAAAATAATTAAACAAACTAAAAAAGCAACTAGACACGCATTAGTTCAGGAAGCTAATAACATTCAACATTGGGTGTAGCAATATTGAATGGCTATCTGCATTGTCCAATAAAGGATTTAGAACTCTCAAACCTAACAGCTTTATGGCAGCATTCAACATCACAATGCAGTGTGCAGCAAAGCACATGTTTTCATGCATTGACACACATAACAATAGGCATAGATGTGCACAGCTTATTGCATTAGGGTGTGCACCCCAAAGCTCAAACACATATCTATGTGTGTGCATGTGGATACATATATATATTGATGGTGTCAGTAGGGCAGAGATTGGTGTCAGCAGAGCAGTGGGCGGTGTTAAAATTGTAAAAAAAAAAAAATACTATTTTTATTTTTTCCAATTTTTTTAGGAGCCCCATTAGGGGGGATTTGATGAAATATCTGGGGTCTAAAAAGGGAGAATGTAAACCATATGGGGTGGTTAGGGTGTGCCCAGGCACACGCCTATGACAATAGGCAGATTCTTCCCTGGGCTATCAAAGCACCTTTTTTTTTAACAGAGCACCACAGTCCAGCATGATTTTCAGCCTTAGACAATGCTTTGTACAGAGCATATCCATCTGTGCATTATGGTTTGCTATAACGCAGGTGCATTGTAGAGCACTTGTGTTGTTAAACATCATTTTACTTACAGTTGTAGTAAATTCTGCTTAAAAAAAGAAAAAATAATGAGCCCCCAGGTGGTTTAAACCATGATGCACTGCAATGCCAGCACTAGGTTTCCACCTTCATCCGTTTTTTTCTTCCTGGTTCCATCTGTTCGCCCTTTTGAATAGCCGGACCTTGATTACATCAATCCTGTGTAGGAGTCACATTGCCACTGCACAGGTTGGGTACCGTGCATGTTCACTGAGCTGCCCATACACGAGAGCTGACAGATAGGAGGAAGCCTTTATGGTAGAAGAGACCAATATGGTCTCTTCTGTCATAAAAACCTGGCCTGTCAGCACATTTTAAAAAGGTAAGTTTGATATCACTTTAATTTCTTTTCATTTAGTATAGATATTATATTGTTCAATTATACTCTGCAGCCCGTGAAAAGGCTAAGATAGTCATTCAAAGACACTGCATACAGTGCATAACTTAAAACAAATTAAGTTCTGCTTTGAAGTGCTTACAGTTGATGGAACAGGGATTGTAGAGGCTGCGCCACAATACAAATACAAAGTCAGCGTCAAAGCCTTTCTTACTGTGCCTCATTTTTCAGAACAGAGATAAAACTCAGTTATGGCAGATTCCCTACAAATGAGCTGCACTTGGTCATGGGATAGAGACTCATTGGGAAGTGAAGTGCCTCTGGCTCTGTGTCAGACTTGTACTTCCCAGCAGCTATGAATCCAATGCTATCATCATTTAATCCTTCTCTGTTGGTGGGCTCTGTGCCACTGAGTGTTATCCCTTTGGCAGTAAAGGGGAAAGATTCAGACTTTTCACTAGTGCCCCTACATCTCTAGATATGCAAGGTAACTATTCATTATTTATTAGTTATTTATGTTAAAGTGCACATCATGTATACATGACTTTGTTATCACACTCATTATGCCTATATCATGCCAATTTTAAACAACAGAATACATGTGTGTTGGGCTATTTTGTGGCACTGTATAGTTGAAATGAACCCTGTACTGAAATGATAAGTCCAGCAAACTGTGCAAAACAGCAGAATCATGTAGTCAAGTGAAGAATAACACATGCTTGTATTAGACACATATTGGTTAGGTTTTTCTTTCACCACGATGGATCATATTCAAGCAACATGAAAGAGAAAGTAAAAGTCAATGCACAATAACGCAGCAGCATTTTTTTCCCCATCACTGAGCCTCAATACAGCTTGTACATTTGCATGACCAATTTAAAGCAATGAATTTTGAAAAGTGCATACATTTTGCAGTGGCTCTAAACCACAGGGCCGCATCCTTCCTCCTGCCTGGCCATGGTTTCTTGTCTGTTCTAACAGATAGACTTTAGCTGTTGGAACAAATGGGGATCACAATTTGACAGAAGTGTACTGTCCTGCATTCCTGCCAGCTCCTGGAGTAGGGTGACCAGACATTCCCGGTTTCCGTGTACAGTCCCTGGACTGAGGACAAAAATCTGAATTACACACCCCCTGCACCGCCACTCCTATTAGCTTAGGGGATTCTAATTTTTTTCCCATTATCTGTGCCCCTTTCTGATGATCATGTGCTGGTCAGAGCGGACGGACTATTTCTTCAGTTTCGGGCGCATGCCCATTCCACTCCCACTTGCAGTTCTTCTGCCTTAGCTCAAGTCCCAGTCAGCCAACTAACTGCCTATCTCCTTGCCTGTCCTTGCCTCCTGTGGAGTGATCTTCCGCTCCCCATCCAGTAGTAGCTGGGGCCTGGAGAGTGAGACTTGAGAGGCTGTGAGGTGGGTGACGGTGGCGACAGGTAGAGAGAGGCAGCTGAGCTCAGCTGACAGTGTCCAGCAGCAGGAACAGAGGGCAAGAGGATCTGATTGTGGAGCTGCCCGTGCCTTCAAGGCTTCAACACCGTTGTGCTTTGGGGTGTCTGTGAATAGACTACATTGCACTGTGTCTGTCTCCCTAGCATAATGATGATATCATAACTTACAGGCAGCAGGCACTCTATCATGGCTCTGGATGGCAGTGCACTGTCACAGTGACATGGCTGCTAGGTGCTGATTTTGTTATTATTGGTCATAAGTTAACAAAATCAGCACCCAGCAGCCATGTCATGACACTGCCAGGATAGAGTGCCTGCTGCCTGTGTGTTATCATAATGCTGATGATCTTAACCAGTTGCCGACCACCCCTTAGCAGATAATACTGCTACAGGGCGGTCGCGCTGTGCAGGATCATGTATATAAATGTGACCCTGCATTTCTGGGTATCGGAGCCAATCAGCGAGCCTGGTGGATACCCGCCGATCGTTCTGTACACAGGCAGAATGGCAGTCTGCCTATGTAAACAAAAAAAATACATATTACAGCGCATACATGACACTTACTCCTGCAAAGAACAAGAAAGGTGCGCCTCTAAGTGCAGTAGTGTATAAAGGACAACCATAGCCAGCAGTTGCTGACACTGCAATGCGCACCTGCATACTACCATTGTGAGTAGTTTTAATCTTGTTTAATAAATTTGTTTTATACACTACTGCACTTAGAGGCGCACCTTTCTTGTTCTTTGTTACCCACAGGAGTCCGGTTACTTCTTAGTGGTGCAGCCTACCAGTGTCACAGTGGATTTCCACCATCCCAGCAAATAGACTATACCAAGACTTTTGTATATACAGACATTTGTACATACCTTTGTACATATAGACTTTTTGAGCCTACTGTTCCTCCAGGTCACTCGACCATCCCCCCACCTGCCCAACCACCGGGGGGCAAACCGAGGACCCCCCCACCCTAAGAGCCCCCAGCCTCAATCTGTCCGGGCTCTCCCAACCCTCACTCCCGTGATTGCGCTGCCAACTTCGCTCTTACTTACTCCTGCAAGGCTGTTTAAAAGCATCTAAACATATAAAGCAGATATGCAACAATATGGGGATTTGGTCACACTAAATGCACCATGCGTTGTTAGGGTGTTCCCCTCCAAATATATTTTTTGTATGATATTGTGGTCCTGACCAGACCTTTTGGGCTGGTGAACCCCATCCTCCCTCGTTACCTCTAATCAGTGTCCACCTGTTCCATGTGATGAGGTTCTCCCATAAAGGGGAGCGTTTGCTTCCATGGTTAAGGGACGGGATCTTTCATTCTAAGGTTAGTGTAGGACCCACTGAAAAATTGGGGAACTTTGAAGCAGTCAGTGGGCTTAAGCACTTCATGGCCATGTAGTGTGACCAAATCCCCATATTGTTGCATATCTGCTTTATATGTTTAGATGCTTTTAAACAGCCTTGCAGGAGTAAGTGTCATGTGTGTGCGCTGTAATATGTTTTTTTTTTTTGTCTTAGGGTATTACAGCTGCACCATGCATTGTTAGGGTGTTCCCCCCAAATATAATTTTTGGAAACAAGGCAGATCACCGTTCCGTCAGTAGAGAAGACCTGCATCCTGCAAAGGATCTATGCCTTCCCCTAGTAAAATCACCCCCCCCCCCCCCCACAGTGAGAAAACACTTGTTAGGCACGCATTTAATTTTTTGATTG
>BLSH010365577.1:406458-432980 GCA_018402905.1 Glandirana rugosa
ATATATATATATATATATATATATATATATATATATATATATATATATATATATATATATATATATATATATATACTGTACCCCCAGGGGGGTTTTAGGTTTGGTCCGGGAGGTCCAGACCATACCTAAAATTCCTTTTGGGGCACGGTTTTAAAATTTTTATTTTACCGTATCCCCAGGGGTGTTTCATGTTTGGTCTGGGAATAGGCTCGTACGTCGGGACCGTACTGTCCTCCCCCACCCCTGCTCGCTCGCGGGGGGGGGAGACTTTGTATGGTCCGGTGTACGGGAGTTGTACCCCTCCTACGAAACTCCAGTAGGGGTTTCGTGGAACAGGTGTACAACTACCCCTCTTCCCGGAGAAGGGGTGTCGGGAACTGCCACCAACACATATATATATATATATATATATATATTCATATATATATATATATATATATATATATATATATATATATATACACACTAGGAAGGTATATATATATATATTCTTGCGCTGCCTGCACTAACTGACTGTATACAGATCACCCTATCTATCTATCTAGTATATATTTCACTATACACTGAAGTGCCTGTACATAGATCGCTCTATCTAACTAATACTTTTTTCACAATAATCACTAGCTACACTTAACTGCCTGCATGTCGCTACCTAAGCTCGCTATCTCCATGTTTAACACACTACATAGAGCCGCTGAACAAGCGGCTTTATATAGTGTGGGGCGTGTATTGAGGCTGCTGAGCAATGATTGGCTATAAGCACCCTGCCTTAAGCCAATTATATCTCTCACAGCAGAGCGCTCTGTGATTGGCCAAAGCATGCAGGTCATGTGCATGCCTTAGTCAATCAGAGGGCGGCATTTCCCCCACCATTGGAATGCATTATGGGATGCTCAAAGTTCCCACGAATGCCCCATAATGTTCTAATTTTGACTTATGTTCGACTTGAACAGCGGGCCCATCACTATATAAAACAGGAAAGGGATGTAAAAAGGTATCCAAGGAATTGAGAATGCCAATGAGCAGTGTTTAAACTCTAATCAAGAAGTGGAAAATGAGGGGTTCTGTTAAAACCAAACCACGGTCAGGTAGACCAACAAAAACTTCAGCCACAACTGCCAGGAAAATTGTTCGGGGTGCAAAGAAAAACCCACAAATAACTTCAGGTGAAATACAGGACTCTCTGAAAACATGTGGTGTTGCTGTTTCAAGATGCACAATAAGGAGGCACTTGAAGAAAGATGGGCTGCATGGTCGAGTTGCCAGAAGAAAGCCATTACTATGCAAATGCCACAAAGTATCCCACTTACAATACCCCAAACAGCACAGAGACAAGCCTCAAACCTTCTGGCACAAAGTCATTTGGAGTGATGAGGCCAAAATTGAGCTTTTTGGCCACAACCATAAACGCTACATTTGGAAACGAGTCAACAAGGCCTGTGAAACACGGAGGTGGATTGCTGATGTTTTGGGGATGTGTGAGCTACAAAGGCATGGGAAATTTGGTCAAAATTGATGGCAAGATGAATGCAGTATGTTATCAAAAATACTGGAGGAACATTTGCATTCATCAGCCAGGAAGCAGTGCATGGGCCGTACTTGGACATTCCAACATGACAATGATCCAGAACACAAGGCCAAGTCGACCTGTCATTTGCTACAGCAGAATAAAGTGAAGTTTCAGGAGTGGCCATCTCAGTCTCCTGACCTCATTATCATTGAGCCACTCTGGGGAGATCTCAAACGTGCAGTTCATGAAAGAGAGCCCAAGAATTTCCAGGAACTGGAGGCTTTTTGCCAAGAGGAATGGGCAGCTTTACCATTTGAGCAGATAAAGAGCCTCATCCACAAATACCACAAAAGACTTCAAGCTGTCAATGTTAAAGGGGACAATACACAGTATTAAGATAGGGTAAGGGTCATTTGGGTAGTTTCTGTTGTCATCATGATTTAAAAAGAGTAAACACAGTTGATGATAATAAATGGCTTCAGCCAAACACTAACCATGAGTGAAAGAAATGTTTTTGTGTTCTAATTCATGTTCTCTGAAAAATGGCCAAAAAATCATAAATTCTGCCAGGGTTTGTAAACTTATGAGCACAACTCTATATATATATACATATACACAGTATATATATATGTGTATATATATATATTCCATCTTTATATTTTGTTCTTTGCCAGGAGTTCAGTTTTAAAATATGAAATTGAAACTGTTAGTGCAACATTTTAAGTCATAATTTGGTTCTTTATAGGTACTTGTGTGACATTTGTGTAAAAAACTGTATGAGCTGCATTGAAATGGAAATGAATGGAACATCGAATAAAAGAAAATGCACAATGAATAGCTCTGATTAACCAAATGTTATTTTATTTGAACATGAGGATCCCGTAAATATAAAGTGATGTCAGCTGCTGAAATAAGTAAAACCCGGATTAAAATGACATAATGCTGAATTAATCAGATTTCCCCAAGCTTTGAAGTGATCTTGGGATAAATAGTGCTGGAATCTACAATGTAAGTAGGGCATGACTTCTTACCAGCTGTTCCCACTAGGGACAGGGTTCCAAACAATTTCTCCATTCTATTTTACTAACATATTGTGCAATGTCACTGTACAGTTGTAACAAATCTCTCAGCTATTACAAAATAAAATATCAGAAAGGTGATTACTGTATTTACTTTGTCAGGTGTTGGTGCCAACATATGGGGGGAGTCTAGTCAAATTAGAGGAGATTAGTGTAATGTGATCAGACTTTTCTTACTGGGTCAGTGTACACAATCAAGGCTACAACGATATGTAAGAAGGCTGAAAAAATTACCCGGAAATTTTGTAAATATAAGAAAAAAAAAAAAAACTTTAAGAGCATTATGTAACCCTTTATAGACATAGCTGAAAATGAATGAATGTATTTTTTAGCGACAAAGTCTTTTCCCACCATGAACATGTTTCACTGGACCTCAGTCTGTAGTTCTCCTTTAGCTGTATCATTCTGTCCCATATTGGCAGAATATGCCCATGCTTTTAACGTATGCTAAAAGCAAGTGTTTGGTGTTTTGCAGAGTAGAGTATGGACTTGCAAGAGAGGGTTCACTTTGATGCAGTTGGCCAGCTTGAACTTCTCACATGTAGTATATACTATGTATGTAAGCCATTCTGAACACAAACATAGCTCCATTTCTAATACATAGTGAGGTCCGTGATTTAGGGCCAGTTCACACCATGCTCTGTGCGCGTTTCCTGCCCCGCGTTCAAAACGCACTGCACTTGTGATCTGCAGTCGGTGTCAGTGCAATGCTGACAACACCAAAAACACAGGTAGCAAATGCGTTGCTTTTGCCTGTAACAGATTGCATGGTACAGAAGTACCATGCAATCCAGTTGCTCTGCCTTTGCAAAATAGTACATGCACTACTTTTGCTGCTGGCTGGTGTGCGTCATTTGAGTGGGCTGAAATCGCACTGCACCCGACTTACATATGAATTGCACAGGAACACGCACAGCATTCCTGTGCGATTTATGGTGTGAAACAGCCCTAACAAAAAGGCGGGGATGCAACATTTTTGAACTAATAGAAGAAATAAATTATGCTCTCTGTGCTGTAACCCCCTTTGTACTTTGTATATGGAAGGAAAGTGAGGAAGAGAGGGCTGCTGAGTCTACCATTAAATTTCCAGGTCAGCTCTGTCAATTTGTTCTCTTCTAGGGTCCTCCGCTGGTGCTCCTGGCCCTCCCCCCTTCCAAATACCCCCATAGCAAGCCAATTGCTATGGAGGCACTCATGTGGGCTCAATCCCAAGCCAGGCTCTGTGTGTCTGTTGACACACACAGCACGGCTTTGCCCTGCTCCCTCTTTACTGGCTGTGATTGACAGCAGAAGCAGCCAATAGCTCCCGCTGTTGCCTCAATGTCCAATGAGGAGGAAGAGAGGAGAGAGCTGCTGCTCTCCAGCACAGCACTGGGTTGAGATAGGGCTTGGACAAGCAAAAGGGGGGGGGGGCTGAAATGCATTAAGGTAAAAAAACTTTTGCCTTTAGAACCACTTTAATCTGTCAGTCATTTCAAATGTCCCATCCTTCAGTCCCTGGAGTAGTTTTCTGTTTTTCGCATGCAAAATTAAATGCGCATTGTGAAAGAAGAAGAATGGAGTAGGGGTTTTAAATATAAGAAATACAAAATACAAAAGCAAGTAAGCTGAACATTATTTGCACAGGTGGTAAGAATAAGTGTGCCCTTAGCAGCCACTGAAGAACTTTTACTGTAACTGCAGTTGTTGGACACACAGATAGATTTTTGCCTAAAAAAAGTAGTTAATATCTTGGCATCTGATCTTAGGCCAGAACTTTATTTAAAAGTTTAAAATGACAGGTTCACAAAAGAAAAATTATAATTTTGCTGATATGCCCCTTAAGAAATGCAAGTGCAGGTGATACAAAAAAATGCAGCTTGTACAATTTTAGGTCTGTTGTGGTGTCATAGGCAGCCCATTCAAATGAAGAATAAAGAAATGCTGCTGGCCCTCAAAGTTGTAAATTGTGATTGGGGAAAGATCAAGAAGCAATCCAATTTTTTCAATTTCTTTTGACTGCCTAACTGGGAATGTATGTCATGATTTTGACGTTAAATAACCCCGGTATTGTTTTTTTCCTTAGGTGGCCGGATTTCAGATGAAAGTGGTCCCAGCAATTCGCCGCGAGATCGCTTCTATAGGTGGCGGGAGAGGTGCCCTCCTGTTGCTTCCCGGTTGTTTTCAAGTTTACCGGAGCCGCCAGTAAGCTCAGAACTGATCCGATGCAGCTGATGGCTAGGCAGGAAGTCGAGTGAGGGCAAGATAGCCTCCACTAGGCTCTTTGCCCTTGGAGAACCTCCAATGTCACTTCCGGTTCTCAGGCCGAGACAGGATTTTTTTTTTTAAATGTCACTTTTTTGGTTTTGCTTTTGCCCTACTGAACCCAGATATCTCAATAAAGAGAACCTGTTATGCTTATTTATAATGCAGGGATGTTTACATTCCTTGTAATAGAAATAAAAGTGATTAAAACAAAACAATAAAAGGGACAGTATAAAAATAAAAAATAAAAAGCAAAATAAATATAGAAAAAAATGAATTTAAAGTGCCCCATCCCTTTGTGCTTGCGCGCAGAAGTGAACTCATACGTAGGTCACACCCACATATGTAAACAGTATTCAAACCTCACATGTGAGGTATCTCCATGATTGTTAGAGCACAGGACCTCCTCTGTAACTCTAAACAGGTAACCTGTAAAAAAATTTAAAGCGTCACTTTTGAAGATTTTTAAGTACCGCAGTTTGTCGCCGTTCCACGAGCGTGCACAATTTTAAGGCATGACATGTTAGGTATCTATTTACTTGGCGTTGCATCATCTTTCACATTATAAAAAAATATTGGGCTAACTTTAGTGTTTTTTTTTTATTCATTAAAGTGTATTTTTTCCCAAAAAAAATTGCATTTGAAAGACCGCTGTGCAAATAAAGTGTGACATAAAATATTGCAACGACCGCCATTTTATTCTCTAGGATCTCTGCTAAAAAAAAAATGTATATACAATGTTTAGGAGTTCTAAGTAGATTTCTAGCAAAGAGTACTGATTTTCACTTGTAAACAACAATGTCTGAAAAAGGCCTGGTCTCTAAAGTGGAGTTCCACCCAAAAGTGCTTTAAGTGATGGGGACCCCCTGACATGCCACAATTGGCATGCCAATTTTTTTGGGGGGGGGGGGCGGATACCTGTTTTTTACAGGTATGCAGCTCCCACTTCCTCTCCTGGCGTCACGGAGCTGGAAGAAAGTTCACCTCTCCCCCCTCCCTCCTGGCGATCTTGTGGGACACGTCACAGGTCCCAGAAGATACACTGGCCATTCACAGCGCGCAGTGCATGCCCGGCTTTGAAGCCAAAGCCGGGCGCCCACACTTGCTATGCTGGCGCCACAAGGAGGAGGGGGAGAGGAGCAAGGCAGCAGGCGGCTGCTTCGCTGGAGCGTGGGACAGGTGAGTGTCTGATTATTAAAAGTCAGCAGCTACAAAAAGTGTTTTTTTAAAAGGGTGGAACTCCACTTTATGTAGCTCAACAAAAGCTACTTGTCTAATGATGTGTATGCCATGTCAGGATCAATTCTCTGTCCTTTATAAAATTCCTCTGCCTGGAGTTCCGCTCTAAATATTTTACACATTGAGGAATAGATACGCACGTTGACCCACAATAAAACACAAACATATTTTTCAGACCAATTTTTTATTTTCACATCACATAGATTACTTTAACCAAGTCTGCCTGTTTACCCCAGTATATAATCCACCTGTATACATCACTGACATCACAAACACAACACTAAGCTCTCCACATTGTCTGTCTGTCTTGTAAGGTGACGCCAGTTCAGAAGTACAAATGGTTCATCTAAATCTAATGTGCCCTGAATATGCAAAGCAAGCTAAACAGATGTCTTTCTAGGGCTCGTTCGTAGCTTGTACATGTTGTTATTTATTTTTAGGTCTGGTCTGGTAATCCAGTTAGGGTTGTTACCTTCTCTGGCGAAAATCTATCTATCTTTCTAATCTCTCTTCAAGGGCAACTACTGTATAGTTTAGTTCTTAGATATACATGTGACAAGTTAACAGAGGTTGCTTACTCTAAAACAAAACAAACACGTTTTTGGTAGTCTTCTACTTACTGTTTAAAAAGAATTGTCATAATACAAATATTTTAATTATAAGCTGAGATATTAAAGTGGATGTAAACCCGAAAAAAAAATTTGAATTAATAATTCTGCCTGGTAGAGTATAGCATGTCATATCATCTGTGCCCAGTCTTGCCACAAAGAGTTAATCCAACTGTAAGTAATGAGCTTATCTATTTTCAGGAAGAGAAAGTTCCACTAACAGGGAAATACACAGTCGATCCGCCCCTTGCTCTGTGAGTGACAAGCAATTTGCTTATCTCCTTCACACAGCAGGGAAAGTTTTACACTCCCCTCTCCCTCCCTCCTCAATGTCTCAGTATAGAGGTGGGTGGGGAGGCTTGTGACATCACAACTCTACCCACCAAACTCCAGCAAACACCGACACCCACTGATTTCAGAGTTTTACAGAGCTGCTGGTGCTTACAGGAAGGACACTTGCAAGGTAGGGATAGATGCAGGAGGCTTGCATCTATATATACATTAATACTGTGTCATTAGTTTATACAGGGTGGGTGGTGGGTTTACATCCACTTTAAGGTTGACTTTCTAAAGGCAAAGGCTGTTCACTTTGCAAAAGAGTTTTCCCTAGACAGTGATGGTGAACCTTGGCACCCCAAATGTTTTGGAAGTACATTTCCTATGATGCTCAGCTACACTGCCAAGTGCATGAGCATCATGGGAAATGTAGTTCCAAAACATCTGGGGTGCCAAGGTTCTCCATCACTGCCCTCGAGCCTAGTTGTTAATGTGATGGAATTTCACATTGCAAAGAATAGCCAAGGAAAATAAAACAGTTTGACTGGCTTATGGAAGTCAGCAGAGCTTCACCTTATTCAGTAAGTTCTGGGGAAAGTAAATCTACCCTTGCAAAGTGAACAGCCTATTTTTCTTTAGTAAATCAACCCCAATGTAACTAATTGCAAACTTGCCAGATGTAATCTATATGATTGAGAACACTGGACTCTCTGCAGACACCAATGAAGTGAACCAACAACAATATTTCTAACTGCAGAGACTATGCAGTCTTGATCTTGACTTCAGGTTGTACGCGGAAGCTGCTTTTTATTCATGACAATAAACGAGATACTTATTGACACTATATAATGTTATTTTGTAATGGTGAATTGTGTCTAGCTGCTTCATAATAACTGCCACTTAAACTGATAGGTCCACTTAAAAATCTATAAAGGTTCATTTTTAAAGCAGCTCATAGATGATTCATTTTGAAAAAATGACTTGATTCTCCCATTCACACATTCGAGATGGATGGAGGAATCCTTCCCTGTTGGGCCATTGTATCCTGGCAGCGGAGAAACTTCCCTGAGTGGAAATTTTTTAACGGGGCAGTGTTACAAAAGTTGATTGGTGTAACCACCCTGCCCATACATGTGTAGCGATAGCCCTGAAGGAGCTGCTTAAGTTTGTTTAATCCGTTACTCTGCTCTTCAACCCCAAGGATTGTCTCAGCCCCTACTGGCACACCTAGCAATGTGATTAATAGAATATCACAGAAATTACATTCTAACACAGTTCAACTGTTTAAGTTTTCTCCAATTTACTTAGGCAGCAAAAGGACTCAAACGGGCATGGGTCAGCCAAGTCCTGGACAAATAATCAAGACTCGGCTTAAATAGAGTTTAAAGAAATCAGATTAACAATTTACAACAGCAAGTAAATGTTACTAACATATACAATAAAAGACAGTATAGAAGAGTTCCTCCAAAAGGGCTAGTGATTACTGTAAGTATACTTACTACTAAAGATCCCCGGGCCTGCATACAGTACCTTGGAACCCCATGTGAGATAGACCAATATAGAAATGAGTAACCTGTCCCCTTTAAGAGCAGTAAACAACAGTGTTCTAAAAGCGAGGCCTTGCACCATCTTCACTGGTACATTGTAGCTCATAAACAAGAATTCTTTAATGTGGTATAGTGATGATGAATAAGGCAGGATAACTGATGCTGTCTTGTAACCATCCACTATGTGACTCAGGTACAAGTTGTCTGTGCAGTGTCCAGAGTGTGATCTGTATAAAAGACAATAGAATCTGTGGGTGAAAGCCACCTCACCATTCCTGACAGCGCTCAGCAGTTGTCCCACAGGGGTAGGTGATCAATAATCCTCCTTGCAGCAGATGAACAGAGATGGCAGTCGACCTGCTGTCTCAGTGAACCGGCCGATTCCACAACATCCAGCACTGCTGCAGACTGTCTACCAGGAAAGCGCAACGTCCACTCCTTCTGGGCTGGAGCTGGATCTGTAGGCTGTATACTGAACGATAGGCCGCAATCCCCTCACACAGCTGGTGCCCACGTGATGACATCCAGGAAGCTAGAGAGGCTTGGGCCTGTCCTGCAGATTAATTTATAGTCTCCGCCACAATTCTCTTTGTGTTGTGCAGGCTGGGGTTTGTAGTCCTGCCTCTTTAAGAGTCACGGAGGCCGCTTTGTCAGGAGACTTCATATGAGTGGATTCAATCTGGCGGCGGCCAGCTTGGTAAGGTACCCGCTACACAAGGATCAAATTTCGATCCATGTATGGCCGGTTCAACAGTAATATGGTCAATTTGGCCATTTTGGGCTGTGTGGTCAACTGCTACACTCAATGGACAAGAGAGATTCTCCTGAATAATGGATACTAAATGTCAGGCTATATGCAGATATGTAATGATCAGATAGAGGACCTGGAGAGTGATCACTGTTGAATGATGTGGACACCAGTGCTAGTTCAGAATGTGATATAGCAGTGTAAGATGCGTTTACTTTGTTACAGACAAGCTATCTCTATTGATGTGACGGATCATCTATTTCCTCTGCTAATTATCATAAATAGTTTTTAGATGTCCAAGCTCCCATTTGCATCAGAAACAGGTTTCTAAAACTGGCATAGGAAACTCAGTTTTGTCTGCAATGAAAAAGCAGGCTACGATATTTCCTTTTGTTCTCATGGCCAGGAGCAACAGGTGTGCATGTTGTTAAACATTGACATAAGTCCTCTACAAATATGTGAAGCCAGAGGGAAGGTCATAAAGAAGCGCAACATGTTCCATCAACTGGAAGAAGCCTGGTATACGTATGTAAATATACAGATGGAATTGGGGCACATTAATTTCATGTTTATGTGCATAGTACTACTAATGCAACATTCTTGCTGTTCAGGTAGCAAGACACAGCAGTATTCCTCATCCATAAAATCTAAGGGCAATTGCATTTTCCATAGCATCCAGTTTCCAACTGGAAAAGTAGATCTGAATTTAGAAAGGAAAGAAGTGCTAAAGGAACCACACTATTCTTTCCAGTGGTTTTTATAGTTCAGGGCCAAAAATTTTATGAAACAGAACTTTAATCCCAAGAATCTGATACAATGCAGTCTCTGTTCATCCAACAATTTTCCAGCTGGCCCTTTCAATTTTTCAACTGAAGTCAGCCGATTAAGTAGGAATAGGCGGGAACTAAAGCCTTATATGGCCAGCTTTAGTAGGGAAGTACAGGGCAGAGGACAGCAAGGCAATATTTTTCTGTTTATTTTTTTAAACAGTGCTGAGGGGTTAGAGCCTTGGTTAGGTTTTGTCTGTCTCCACTGCAGAAATCTACCCTTCTATTCCTCCTGGAAACCATTGTCCCTGAGACAGAAAGTGAAGGAACATCCAAAATGTTTGAGCTGTCAGCAGAGCAAGAGGGGAGAGGAAATCTTGTGATGGGGACACCAGTTCCAGTGACAAGTGTATTAGATAGAAATCCCCCTCATTATGAAACTTTCAATCATTTTCTGTTGCATCTTCAGAACAGGATGTGAAGAGAAATCTACCTACCGACACAAACATAAAAAAAAAAGGCTACCAAGGGGTTTATTCCTAATCTAATACTAATTAGAATACACACTGTTTATAGTTGTCTATTGGATTTTATATTCTATTACTAAATAAATATGATTTGTATGTATTTAGTGAGTGCTTGAACCTTCCTTTTTTACAGATATCAGAGAAGTCTTCAGCAATATTAATTTTATAACACAGGAACCATTCTACTATTGTAACATCTTTACATTTCATGGAACAAGGCCATTGCAAACTGTGCTGCCCAGCTTTAAGAACATACAGTATCTTATTAGGGAATATGGTTTTGGACATCTATCTTGTTCTAATCACAGTGTATTTCAATCTGTGATTCAAATGATTTTCAGCCAACTAAATCCTGTCATTTTTCAGATTTTACTAGAACTCTTCAGAGCTGGCAGGGAGCAAGACACAAACATGAGCTGTGAGTCATGATTGTTAATGAATTAGTCACATGTCATTCTACCCCAGTTTTACTCTCTGCCTCATTATAGGCACTCTAGTTTCTGTTTCATCATTTTTTATCTTGTTCCCGTCTTTTGCACTTTTCTGTAGCTGGTCATTCCCTGTGTGATCTCCTCCAATCTTACTTGACAAAAACAAGTAAGAATGACAAATTTAAAAAAACTCCCCTTGAAAGGTAATATGTGTATAGACTATGATAAAGAAGCTGTGAAATTTCTAAATATAATGGTGTCGTTTTTTTATTTCCTGACCCTTAGATTGAACATTGAAAGATTTTTCGGCTGGCTGCTCAATGTACGTGTCAAGAAAATGGACAGCAGCTCAGTGAAGCACAACAAAGAGCAGGATAGCTTGGATTTTATTTGGTTTAACAAGTACTCCTCTCTTGCCAATATCTGACAAGAGTTTGAGGTTTTAAAGCTATACATTTAGCGTGAGTCATTGTAGTTGATAGAAACTGGTTAATTCTGGGGTATTTGTGTTACTTATAAGATATACAAGGTGTGTCCAGAAAGTAATGAGAATTATATTTTAATAATTCTTTTATTGAAAAATTTTACAATTGAACATTGTCTCCTTCAAAGTATGCACATTGTAAGTGTACACAGAGCTCCCAGCGATTATTCCATTCTTCATAGCATCCCTGGAAGTCTTCAAGTGGGATGGCGTTCAGAGCCTGCGTAGTGGCTCTTTGGATGTTATCCACACCAACAAAATCGTGTCCTTTCTCACGTTTATATCCTGAGTCACGTTTTTATAAACAATTGACTTGGTAATTCCTGTTTCCTCTGCAATCATTCTGATAGCGAGCCGTTAGTCAAAAACGGAATAGAATGTGGATGTAGTGAGTTGTGTTCTCAACCGTGACCGACAGCTATCAGAATGATTGCAGAGGAAACGGGAATTAGCAAGCCAACTGTTCATGACAACGTGACTCAGGATTTGAACATGAGAATGGACACCATTTTGGTAGTGTAGATAATCTCCAAAGAGCCACTAAGCAGGCTCTGAACGCCATCCCACTTGAAGACTTCCAGGGATGCTATGAAGAATGGAAAAATCACTGGGAGCATTGTGTACACACTCACAAGGAGCATACTTTGAAGGATACAATGTTTAATTGTAACATGTTTCAAAATATCATTGTCATTACTTTTTGGACACACCTCGTATAATGTAGCTCTCCCAGCTCAATGTACAGCTAAGGCAGGTCATAGATGACCCAAATTTAGGTTGATTCCGGCTGAATTTGACCCGTGAGTGTCCTACAAGCACCACCTCCTATTAGATGCAGCCACTGTTTGGGTATTCAGGCTACCATGGCTGAATACAACAGCTAGCAGTGGAGATTTCTCCATTCACACTGTCAGTATAGATATGGAATCAATCGATTTTCTCTTGTTTAGTCCCCATGTTTTTATTACAATGCAATAAACACATAGATCAGTACAAGACTGCTAAAGAAACTCAAAAATGAAATATGTAAAAAATGTATAAAAAACTTGTGCATGTCTTTTTCCCAGGACCTTTCTGGTTTGCACTTTCTACTGGACTGTCTGTCAGGAAGATCCTGCAAGCTTTTATGGGGAGCTGCCCAGTGGAGCTCAAAAAATTGCAAGCTAATGTGTCTAAGATGCTGACAAACTTGGATAACAAAGCTGACCCAAGGCAAGATTAAAAGCATCGTGGGCCTGGTGCTGTGGATTTTGTTGGTCCTTTTTATGGAAATAAATACAATGAAAATGCAAACAAACTTTGTTAAAAAAAAAATAAATATTGAAACAAATTAAATTAAATTGAGAGGGGGTGAGAAATAGAGGAGGATAAAGGGGAGAGAGAGGGGGTGAGAAATAGAGGAGGATAAAGGGGAGAGAGATGGGGTGGGGGGTGAGAAAAATGTACATATCAATGCAGCCGCAATTTACAGATCAATCATCTGTACACTGCACACAGAGCAGGGCTGGGCAGCATTAGTGACTCAGTCACACCACTGGGCTGGGCCTATGTTAAGGAAGGGGCCTGGAGCTGCAGCTCCAATAGCCCTTATGTTAATCCGGCCCTGAGCTGACCTTCACTCAATAAAAGTACCACCAAGTAGAATTTTTTGGGGGGGGACCCACATCCACTTCTTTCCTTCTACTTGTGGCAGGTACCGCTCCCATGTCCTTTATTCTCGCTGTCACCCAGAGCCTCCTGGGATAATGTTCACATCTCAGGAAGCTGCAGAACCAGTCTTGCTGTACAGCAGGATTTTGCTCATGCACAGTAGGCAGCCGACAATGAATCATCAGGAAGCCACAGCTGGCTCCAGAATCCAAGATACTAGTGTCGGGGATCCACAGCCGAAGAACCCATCTGCTAGGAAGGCAGTGCTGGACTCTATGGGCTGGTAAGTGTCTATTTTTTAAAAGTCGGCAAGTACAGTATTTGTAGTTGTAATTGTTTTTAAACCAAAATGAAGTTCTTCTTTAAATTGTCTTTTAGCAGAATGAGATGCAATAGACTCATCACTTTTATAGTTGTCAGTCAATCACTCATTTTTAACTACCATTTCAACTAGACTATGTTGCAGATTATATAAATAAATGCTATAGTATATCAAGTCAAAATAAAAAATGCTATTCCATCTAACAGTATCTGTGCATAGAGGCTGTTGTAAGCTCTTTATTGCTCCCACATATGTCACAGCTCTCTGTCCATCCCTAGACAGCAGCTGTGAAAACTGTAAAAATCCTGAAGACAACATGTCAGAGATTCCACCAGCTGCACATTGAGAATACTTAAAAAGTTAATTAGTAAAAACACAAACAGTAAAGATTAATTTGTCAGTGCCATTTATAGCCCAAGGGGGTAGGAGCTGCTTGCTGTAGCTAATAAAAATGTATTCCTGGTAGATGGCTCAGGTTATTATGCCTTAGAGCCTCATTAAATTAAAGTGAATGTAAAGCCAAATTTTTTAAGGTGGTGGGAAAGGGTTAAAAATCTTCAGCTTATTTATTGCTGTCTGTCCATTTGGGGAGATTTCCCTTCACTTCCTGTGCATGTGATGAAACAGGAAGTGAGAGAAAATCCCCAGAACAGGTGACAACTGATGACAATTGTAAAATGTTGGCTGTTCTATTGTTTACTCTCATTGTGACAATGATCACCTGGGCAAAATGAGAGGATGAATCTCCCCAGCAAAAACATACTGTAGACATCAATTAAAAATTGACAGGGATTCTATTCTTTCTCTACTCTATCCACAATTAAAAAACATGTTTTGGTTATAGATACACTTTACATTACTACAATACAATGCAGTAGCTTCAGCATTTATGTTTGAAGTATAAAGTGTAACATTTAAAAAGTGAAAGTTTAAAGTGTAACATTGATACAGCATCAATAAAAGCTATAAATACCACTGAAAAACTGTCAGAAAAAAATTCCAGTAGAGGCCCTTCTGTCTGTTTAAAAAAAAAAAAACAGTCAAACTACAAATAGTTTAGCTGCTGACTTTTAAAGCAATTGTATCCCATAAAATGACATTTTTACCTACAGGTAAGCCTACAATAAGGCTTACCTGTAGGTAAAATGAATATCTCCTAAACCTGTACTGTTTAGGAGATATTCTCACTGCAAGCACCGCTGACGTCAGCAGGTGCATGCACAGTGATGTCCCAGAGAAGGCCCGGCATATCGCCGGACCCTGCCAGAAAGTCCTCCGTAAAGACGGGCTCACGCACATGCGCAGGAGTGGCGTCTCACGGCTCTGGCCACTCACAGTGCTGGAGCCACATACCCGGACGGATCCATGGAGGGAACATAGCAGTTCCCTCCTCGGGGACTGGACGGACCTGCAGGAGCTTCCTTCTGAGTTAAGTATTTTATAATGAGCTAGTATGCGGTGCATACTAGCTCATTATGCCTTTGCCTTGCAGGTGTTTTTTTTTTCTAGGGGATACAACCACTTTAATATTAGGACACTTACCTGTCCAGGGATCCTGTGATGTCAGCACCTCGTATGATTTTTCAATCAGCTCTCGAGAGCTGCCGCTGCCATTCCTTGTAAGGGAAACGCTGCTGCGGTTTCTGAATGTCCAGGCGGTGGGGGGGTCAACTTCCGGGGGAGGAAGCAAACAAGAGGAGCTTCCCCTTTTGGGTGGAGCTCCACTTTAATAAAAGGGCACTTACCTGTCCAGGGATCCAGCACTGTCCTCCCCTGGCCCAGTTCTTCACTGGTCTTCAGGTCTCTGGCATATTTGCTGTGAGAAGCTGGCTGTAATTCCTTGCAGCTTCACAAGCCATGCTGCACTGCATGAATGGTCCCGCAGCCTCAGAGCGGGGAAGAGGGTGGGGAACTTCTGATGGAATTTCCTAGGCAATTGATGAGTATATGGAAGCGGATACCTTACAAAACTAAGCACCCAATACCCCTAAAAAAATAAAAAATGTTCCAAAAGTGATGGGGGAAGGAGGACATAAACCAGAACTCCCTTTTATGACGAAGTTCCAGTTTAATTTTTAAAAGTCAGTAATTTTGCTAGCACACACAATAACTGGATATTCAAAGTGAACAACAATTCACCTGTCCTACTAACATTAACATACACTTTGCAAGCTGAACATTCATTTTGCTAAGTGAACAGACTCTACTCAGTTAATAAATCAACCTTAATATCTCGTCCAGGCCATTCTTTTTTTAGTAAGGGAGCAGTTCAAAGACATCACAGATGACCATGTTTTAATCCACACACCCAGGTATTAATGAAATTAAATTTATTTTTCTTATTAAAAAAGTGTTTCAAGGGCAGTTGGTCATTTATATGATTTGTTAAGAGCCTGGAATTCCCCTTTTAATATTTTCAATACAAATAAGCTCATCACAAAACTATGCAAATTACTGCTGCCTCACTTGTTTGGTAGCATGTTACATTTCCAAAATCTCATTTGACAGCTATACAGAGAGCTGGAAAATGGACATGAATCCAATTACCACAACGTATTCCTAATGACCAGGTACCAGTAACTTTTAGGAGTTGCTTTATCAAAAGATTGTCATACATTCTTCCACAAACCTTCAGCAGCTTAGCATTTTTCTGTATATGATTAAATAATACATTCTGAAGCTTACAGTCAGCAGAAATGCACAGTCGCCTCTGTTGCCCATGTATATTTTAATCTACAAACCTGTTAGCAAGGTTGAAGAGGATAAGCTGATAAAAAAAAGCTGTCTTTGTTTTAACAGTTGCTGCAATGTGGCCCATACCATGCACATGGAGGTAGGGAACACAAAGCTATACCAATTACCTTCTGCATTTTGAAATGATGTTCATAGTAAATGTACAGGTCTAATCTAACATAAGAGGGACATTTGGACTTGTAAACAGAGCTGCCCAATTAGAACTAATTCACACCATAATGCACTCTGCCGCATTTCTTAATTGCAGCTTAAGACACATATACAGTAGACTATAATGCTGCATTACTAAAAGTGCTGCCGGTCCTATTTTATTATTTGTTAAGTCAAATTGAAAGCCCATCCAAAATAAATTGGCTGCCTAATATAACTCACCTCAATGCACAAGAATGTGTTCGTTAAGGTGTACAAATTACAGAGAGATCGATGACTCAGTGAGAAAGATGACGGATTCACAACCCTGCCAGATTTCAGCCAATCTCATTGATGATCTCTTGTCTGTGGTCATTACCAGATATGCCCAACTCGGGAGAAATAGTCTGTTCCTTTTAGGATGAGTGCCATTTTTTCTCCTCTCTGACCCTGGAGGTCTCTGGCACCTGCTGACCTCCCTCCTCACTGTAGCATTAATGAATATTTGGCTAAAACAGAATGCAAATGTTTTTGGGCCCACAAATAGATAGTGAATGAATACAGAGGTCAGATATTACTTGCATGTCCAACTGCCTTCTAAATTTACCTAAGGAACTGATTTAAACAACTGTAGTGCTACCCCCGAATGAGCTGCTGGAATTCTGGCTCCCCCCACACAGCACCCACAGCCAGGTAAAAGGGATTTTCCACCACTCCAGTTGGCTTAAGACACAGTCTAGGAGTTTTGGGTTTATTTTGAGAATGATGAACTTGGATAGGGATTGGGGTACATGGGATACACAGAACTCAAAGAACTGTAAAAACCGAACAACAAATGAGGACCTGCTAATGTTCTGGCTACTCTAATCCCAGCTGTAGATCTGAGCTGCAAAAGTGGGAGTGATAGTGCAGCAATAGCAAAGCAGCAAAGTTCAAAATAAAAGTGCATTGAGGAGAATCTGGCTGTATTGCATGGCACCCGGCTGCTCTAGGCCCAAAGTAGAGATATGATGGGGTGCTCCTGGCTGACTGGCTGATTTACTCTACACTTACACTTCCCCCTGGTCCCAGACATGTGAGGTATATCGCACTTCATTTTCCTCTTTTTTCTTTGGGTGTATGGCTGGCTTGTACTCACTAATTCCCCTTTTAGTAGGATTCCCAAGATCCAGGGTGGCTGCTGTCCAGGCCTTTCTGCTGAACAGGCTGTACTGGCTTATAAGGTGCTGATGACGTATGCTACATCAAGTTTTCTCTCCTTCTCTCTCTCTTCTTGCCCCAGGGAGCTGAGCCCCCAGCACAGGGGTCACCTCCAGATGGCAGGATGCTGGACTCTAATCCCAGACTGCTAGGTTTCAAAATATTTATAGGTTGTTTCCCCCACCTTCTGAGCCCGCCTACTCAGGGATTGGTGGAAATCCCATAAAAGTGCAGGCTGCATCCTCTGTCCCCCCACCCACTATGCTCTATAGACTTCCAGGAATCTCCAGAAGACAGAGGGAGGTAGCAGACACAGCCTGTGAAACTATGCACAGTCTACTACACAATTAATCGATGCTCCTCTCCCTATAGGGGAGCTAAACTAAATTTACCTATGCTAGCAACTAGGAGGGTGCTACACAACTATGGCGAAATCTACCTGAATAACTGTAAGACATCATGAGACAGATTTAAGATAAGATGGCCATAGGTTAGGAGGTGTATCACTAAGAACAATGACTGGGGAGACATTTTCACATCCACTGTAGCTCTGGTACCCACCACTGATTCTGCATAACTCACCTGACATAATGAATCCTCACAGGCATGTGTAGCTGCAGACCTACTGCTTCTCAAGTTTACACTGGAAGAACCTACTGATGGGGGCTCCTGATTCACAGAATGGGATTGAATGGCAAGCTGGGTCCTGTTCAGTGTATGATGAACAATGACAATAGTTTCTGTATGAAGAGAACCTGCGAACAGCAGCCGCAAGCTTCATTCATAAATAAGGACATTTGTGCAAATTAAAGTATTGTTCTGTGCGTACTGTCTGTAACAGCAAGCCTGGAATTATAAAAAAAATACATTTTTACATAAAACATAATCCCTTTCTAACCCTTATTTCGCACACATTGGTTCTTCCCCCTGACCTGCCCACTGTATGTTTGGACTGCAAGTGTGCTTTTTCTCAGTTCAGGGAAAAGGGGTTGCTGGGCTCACTTTGCTATCTTAAAGGGTAAATGATGTTTGTAATCCGACGCAACTATGCACAAGGCCCTTGCCCAATATGAATAGGGAATATGAATAGGGAAAACAGAAAACAATCAGAGGATTATAGTCAAGCAAGCTGACAAAGGCGGCAGTCTAGTTGACCAAAACAAAAAAGATTACATAGAAGAAGCCTTTCGATTGCTATCTGACAAAAATACCTAAATAATACTAAGAGAAGACCCTCTTCCGGAGTTTCAAAACAAACTTACAACTCTGGTTTGTAAGGCCTACGAAGATGTGGTTCTTGACAAAAAAGAGAAACAATTTCTATTGCCGGAAATCAATAGCACTCCATACTTTTATCATCTGCCAAAAGTGCACAAATCCCTAGACAAACCTCCAGGACGCCCCATCGTTGCCAGCACCAACAGCTTTCTTAGTGGTCTGTCACAATACATAGACCACTTCCTACAACCCATCGTATGGGGTCTTCCTGCCACATCCTGGAGCTCCTACAACACTACAGATGGGAGGACAATTACCATTGGGCCTCTTTAGACGTGTGCTCCTTGTACACATCCATTCCTCACGATGTGGGAATTAGAGCTCTACAATACTTCTTATACCAAGACCTCTCGATCAATTCATGACAGGCCCGTTTTATCTCAAACACAATTAATTCACTTTCCTGGATCAATTTTATTTACAGCTACAGGGGACAGCAATGGGAACGAACTTTGCACCATGCTACGCCAATCTCACCATGGCATACTGGGAAGAACAATCAATCTGGAACAATAATCCCTTTGCCCAACATCTTGTGTTCTATGGTCATTATATCGACGACATCTTAATTATTTGGAGTGGCACGAGTGACAAATTCATGTCCTTTGTTTCACACTGCAATAAGAACCAATTGAGCCTTAGTTTCACTCATGTGATTGATGAAACTAAACTCATTTTTTTGGACCTGGAGTTCTCATGAGGACAATAGAAAAATCTCGTCCAATTTTTGTAAACCCACGAGTGGCAACCCTTATCTTCATTACACAAGCTGCAACCATCCGTCTTGGCTGAGAAACATTTCAGGTGGCCAATTTAGACGGATAAGACGGAATTGTACCAAACAACAGGACTATATTGATCAAGGTAAATTGCTGACCACAAAATTCTTGGGAAAAGGGGTTCCCTCATAGAAGAAGCCTTCAAGAAACATCAAACTCAGGAAATGGCACCAGCCAGACATAGAAACCAAGGTAAAACTGGTGCCCGATTTATAACCGGATTCAATGATGATTACAAAAAAATCTCACAAATAATACGCAGTCATTGGAAGATTTTGAAACTGGATCCAAAACTCAAGGAGTTCATATCTGATGCTCCGGATATCACCTTTAGAAAGGCTAAAACCTTAAAAAACATCCTGGCTCCAAGTGAGATGAAACCGACAGGTGACATCAGATCTGGAAACACAGGCTCATTCGACAGTAGAACAGGGATTTTCCAGTGTCGGAAACGTGCATGTCTAACATGTCAGTTCATCACTCACGGGAAGACCAGTGTCTGCAACTCCAAAGGTCACGAGTTCCAGATTAGACAATTTATCACCTGCTCCTCATACTTTGTTATTTACGTTCTCAAATGCCCCTGCAACTTACTCTATGTTGGTTGAACCATTCGCCCTCTCTGTAAGAGAATAGGGGAACATAGGAGATCAATACACAAAGGCGACTACCAACAGAGTGTACCGCGACATTTCCTTACTCACCACAATCATGACATCAGATGACTGGAGGTTATGGTGATCGAAAAAATTGCCGACAGATCCCTATTCCCTAACATTCAATGACAATTTTGCAATATTGTACAAGAAGGAAGCTTTTTGGATTTTCAAATTGAACATGCTTGCGCCCCATAGGTTGAATGAGGAGATTGAAAGCAATCATCTCATCTAACTACTCAAGAAACATTCAAGAATTTTGCACTCAGTCTCCCCTAATAACCCATATCAAAAACTCAGGGTTTTTTTTTTTTTTTTAATATTTTTAAAAAATATATATATATTTTTTTTTTGCCTCAATGTGCTCTATATCACAATCCCTATTAATGCTTGTTTTTACGATTCTGTACGGAACTGCTCTACTATTGGAGCGAAGATCTTACTCCACCAACATCTTCCACACTTCCGGACCAAAAAGCAGTTAGACAGGATCCTTCTCATACTCCAATGAGTCCCAATTACAGTCATTTACAATATCTTTCTTTGTAGCAGGATGTTAGTCCTCCGCTTAAAATTTTGCACCATACAGGGCAAAGATCCATGCCCATATCAATTCCATTTCCACACACTCCTTAATTAATTATTTTTATTTTTGAATTACATCACACAAGCAGCCAGACAGCATTTATGTTTATTTGTACTTTTATTGTAACACTGTAGTCACTGAATTGCAGGACGTCTATGCTCAAGTTGCCATTTTTATTTTTATTATTATTTTCATTCTCACTACAAAGGGTTAAGACCCATGTTCAATTTAACTTCAACTCCCTATATAAACTCTCAGCTCCTTCTTGTCACATGACAAAGTGCGAATGCACGAAACATGTCGTCATTGTGACAGGAGCTTTGATTTTCTCCCCCCTGCGACTTCCCCAGGCTCAGACAGGTCGGGCGGACCACTTCACAGCCAACCCCAGCCTCTTCACAGCCAACCCAAGCCTGTTCTACAGACGACTTTCCCGTCAGGAGGCGCGCACCTCACACCACGAGACCAGCCGGCTCCAGCCGCACAGCCACACTAGCTGCTCAGCCGCACGGGCGCCCACCGCTTAGCCAGGAACAAACGGATCACCACACGATCGCATGGCATACCAGCGCCCTCTATCCACAGGTCGGCAGTCCATAGCCTCCCCCAGGAGGGGTGAGGTGCGACATCCTCGGCCTCCTTCCTAGCTCTCTCAGCCTACCCGGCAGCAATGTTCCTCGGCCAGCAATTACCATGTACCAATGGGTAAGACTCCCTGCTTTCTGGTTGTAACCTCACAGCTGTGCCATTCCAGCAGGTGTTTCCTAACAGTTTCCTTGACTCGTGGTCACCATACACACATGCAAGTCCATTTCCCAGCCTTAAATTTGGGCCATTTATGTGTAGACCCCACAAGTCCCTCATCACAATTGTTTCCCAATTTTTTGCATTCAATACAATCAAGCATTCAGCTGCGATTTTATAGTGATCAATTTACATTGACTATTTTTTTTTTTTTATAATTTTTATTTTTTATATTCTAAATATATGCTTATACATGCTCATGCCTATGGTTTTTATTTGAGGTGTTATGTCTTTTTTAGAATAAACGCAGCCTTGCCAATTTCTTTATTAGAGCCCTGCAGGTGCAGCAGCTGACTAATAATTATAAAACCACTCCCATGCAGAGTTACTCTGAACATGGACACAGACAAACAACTATATCTTCAGAATAACAAAAGGTAGCAATCTGAAACAAAGTTTGTTAAAATCCTTTCAATGTACATTGATTACCCAGAGGGGAATTTTTTTTTTTCAACAAAAGTGGAGTTACTTTAACCTAGAAAGCCAGATGAATTTCTCCTGGCACGGTTGGTGGGGGCGGCATGACATTTAAGTTTATCTAAAGCAGGGATTGACATAAATGATGAAGCATACGTCATCAGCACCTTATAAGTGCAAAAAATAAAGTACTTCAGCAACATGAATGTATCCACAATCACAATGGCAGTACTTCAGAGAGTGAAGAGGAGGTTCCAGCCTTGATCTGACGGCAGCTTGCATTTAGTCTAGGGGTTTATAGAGGTCACATCAGGAGCAGTACTCTACAAATGGTAGAATCAAGCACAGAGTCCCACACTTAACGCCTCCAAGTGATTACACATTGATTTCTTTCACATTCTGAATCATAACAACACATTGACGTAATAACTAATATGCTTCAAAGAAGAACAAAGATGTGAGTAAGCAACTACTGTACAGTATATAAATCAGTATGATTGTATCACCAGTCATGTCTTGCAATAGCCCCAAGGACCAATAAATAGCGAGATGATAAATGTTAGTTAAGCATAATTTACAAATAAATTACCTTTTTACAGTGTCTGAATACATAGTTATTATACCAGAAATCCAGTATTAGCAAAAAATAACACGATTTAAAAATCACAAACAAATTGAGTAATATATAATGCTAAAGTCTTTTATTACCACTATAAGCTGCACACTGGCTCAACATTTTAAGCAGTAGTAAACTCGCACAAAAGAAAAAAAAAGACAAGACAATAGCATAATGTGTTAGTATGCATCACATACTAACGCATTATAAAATACTTACCTTAGAACGAGGCCCCCGATGCCCGACTCGGTCAGCGCTGAGATGATGTCCATATTGTTTATTGTTTGCGGCACCAGCGATGTGAGTGGCCAGAGCCATGAGACGTCACTCCTGTGCATGGGCGCTGGACTTTTTCATTCCGGAAAGGAGCTCCGATTTTCCGGCAGCCTCCGCCGGATCTTCAGAGCGCATAGCTTCAGCGGCTGCATGCAGAGCGAATATCTCCTAAACCATACAGGTTTAGGAGATATTCTTTTTACCTACACGTACGCCTTATTATAGGCTTACCTGTAGGTAAAAATCTCATTTGAGGTATACAACCACGTTAAATAGTAAATTAAGAGGAACTTCACCCATTCGCTTTAAGCTATCTCATTGTATTCAACTTACCTTTGATCTAGTTTTTTCTATCCAGGAAAAACATATTCACAAGCCAAGTGAATCTTGCATTGTGTTTTTCTCTCTTCCATTGCATGTCTCTGCTGAGCCGCCATCTTTGTTCACTGTGTCCTCATGAGCTGGCTGCCTTTACTGAGTTCTTGCAGGTGGGCCCCTTGGTGACACTTTGCCAAATGATTTGTCTGGTACAGCGGGGAAGCCTCCTGCAATCCCCTGGGTTATGTCATTTTGGTATATCAGGAGGCTGCAAGAGAAGGCTTCATGGTGGTAAGGTGGTAGGGGGTAGAATGACTGTGACCTTAAAAAAAGTAAATAAAAAAAGGCTCACTTTTTGCGTTGTAGAGAGAGCAAGGGGGAGGATTTGTATGGTGGAAAGTGAATTTCTTTTTTTTTTTTTTCCATTTTTATTTGTTTTCTATTTTTACAAAAAGTAATATACATTAGTAACATGTAACTTCAACGATTCATTTCCCAGCACACATAAATCTAAAAAACCCTTTACCCCCCCACCCTCTCCCCTATCCCCCTTCCCTTTTCATTCCTTATGCAACATTTCCAAGTAAAGGTATAAGACACTTACGGGGTTACTTTCCTCCTTCCTTCCTTCTCCCCTTTTTGGGTTTTCTATATCTCAACCTTTTTGGGTACCAGTCCTGGAGAATCTAACCACCTTTTCCATATCCTCTCAAAGTTATCCCTATTTCCCCTCTTTGTGTAGGCTATCTTCTCCCTTATTATTGCATAGTTAACCATCTGTATCCATTCTTCTACAGTAGGTGGTCTCGGTTTTATCCATTTCCTAGTGATCTCTTTCCTTGCTAGATATAGGCATCTCATGACCGCTATGCGCAGCGGTTTTACTCCCATGCTTTGTTCAACATATCCCAATATACACAGCACCGGGTCCTTTTGCAATGTTAACTGGAATGTTGAGTTGATTACCCTCAACACCCCTTCCCAATATCTGTGTAGCTTAGGACATCTCCAAAGCATGTGTATCAGATCTCCCGTCCGAGTTTTACATCTGGGGCAGGCTGCGTCCTGTCTTCTTCCAAACTGAAATAACCTTTCTGGAGTATAATATATTCTATGTATAATATATAGTTGGGTGGTCTTCTGCGCTGCTGAGAGGGACAAATGATCCACTGATGACAATATATTCCTCCACTGAATATCCGTAAGCTCCCCCACATCCTCTTCCCATCTTTCCCTGCTGGGCAGTTGGGTTGCTTCCTCTAATATCTCCAGATGTATATTCTTATACATCTCAGAGATTAACCCCTTTAGTGAGGCGGTTTTGAGTCCAAACTCCTGCTTTAACTCGTGAAATGACTTCAATTCATCCGCCGAGTAAATCTGTATCAGCCTTACTACCCCTTTCTGCTTCCAGTTGTTAAATTTTTTTAGGCCCTCAATCTCGTGTAGATTTTTATTATCCCAGATTGGGGTATATTTTGTGAACCCAACATATCTAAATAGTGCCTTCGCATTATTCCATACTTTCCCCACTAATTTACCCAGGGGGCATTGATTTTCTCTCCCCAAAGAGTTTGCTTTTAATGCCTCAGTTAAAGATACATGAGGCGTGTGAGCTAATAGGGCTCGGGAACTATATATGTATTATTTCCCATTTCCCACCCCCCCATATGTTGTAACTGGGATGCTAAGAAGTAGCTCCAGGGGTGTGGTACCGCCAATCCCCCCTTATCTTTAGGGAGTTGTAATGTTCTTAAGCGTATTCTAGACTGTTTTTATTCCATATAAGTTCTCTAAAGAGACCTTCTATTTTTTTAAACCATACCCCTGGGATCCATATTGGGGCATTGTGCAAGATATATTGTAATTGAGGCATCCAGATCATTTTGATTAAATTACACCGACCCACTATCGACAGGGGCAACTGCTTCCAAATCTTGCATTTGTGCTTAAATACTTTTAACAGTGGTTCCAAGTTATTTTTTATATATAAACCAGGATCCACAGCTATTTTCACCCCCAAGTATTTAAAGCACTCCACTAACTGAAGCTGTCCGATGTTATCTGGGAGTTCTTGGCTTTTGAATTTTTAGAGTGAAGTTCCACATTAAATTGTCAGTGGTGGTGTCAACTTATATAGTTGCAGTGAGCAACCCACAAGTGGTCTTCTCCACCCCAGCAATGACCACTGGGCAACCCCATACATATTATTGCAGCCATGAGGCTTTGTAATGAGGAAAAATGAAGTAGGGCATGTCGTGTCCAGCAGACGCTACCGACTGGAAGTGTGTTCCATAGAGCAACCACACACTGTACAATCCCTCTTCAAACAAGCATGCAGGAGGTGCCATATTGCCTCCTGCTCGCCTGCTAACTGTGGGGCAGCCGCTGTTGACAAAGCAATCCACCACATGTGAAAGGGACTTTACAGTCTACTGTGTAAAGTACGATTAGCTGGTCGAAGAGCTGCTCATTAGGACAAAGAGACTGCAACATTGTTTCCACAAAGGAAAATATGACCTCATACAGAAATAACCGCATGTATAGAAAATACAGTCTAATGCAGTTATAAAGAAAAGGAGACTCCTAGAATCAAGAACTAGTTGAACAAAGGACTTTGCAGATATACAATAACCAATAGAACTATGAAAATACAGTGTCTGCTATAAGCCTAGGCTCACACTGGTGCTGCTGGAGGATGATGCATTTCTGTAGTGCAACTGCATGCTTTTGACGCATTTTTCATTCTTCATGCATTTTTTTTTGTTGGAGAAGGAGACTGGATCTCATAGACAAAACTCTGAAGTCTATAGCACCTGCCCCCTTTCCAAAACATGTGCAGCATTGATGTGAGTGGTCACCATAGTAAATAATGTGATTTCTATTGTCATGCAGCGTAACAGCAAACGCAGGAGAAAACGTACTAGTGTGAATGGGGGCTAAAGGTTATGAAATGTCGAACTGAACAATAAGCATGAAAAAAGCATTTTAAGGGTACACTCTGGTCAGAGCTGAGAATTAAAGTGTGTCTGAATTCAAAAATAAATAAGGTGATATACTAATTCACCAATCCCTTACTGTATGGATGGAGGAGCGGCATTTGGGGGAGGGGTTCTGTAGTTAACTGAGGTGACCTGAGACCGGGCTGACAACACTGCTTGAGATTTAAGATTTCAGTAGAGGCAGAGGCAGAGTGCAATGAAAGTCATGAGCTCAGTCTACTGTAGGCTTTTGACAGGATCCACTGGTATTCTGTACCTTCCTTACAGATCTAACA
>BLSH010365577.1:435688-448543 GCA_018402905.1 Glandirana rugosa
AAGCACTACCCCCTGTCTGTATCTACCTCCCCCAACTACACACATGCGCACACACACACACACGCACACACACATGCACACACGCACACACACACGCACACATGCAC
This sequence comes from Glandirana rugosa, assembly GCA_018402905.1. Taxonomy (NCBI): domain Eukaryota; kingdom Metazoa; phylum Chordata; class Amphibia; order Anura; family Ranidae; genus Glandirana; species Glandirana rugosa. Next base: position 435,796 of record BLSH010365577.1, read on the forward strand.
ACATGAACACACCCAAGCCGCCGCTGGTGTAGAATGTGGAAAAAGGGAGCATAAATGTGTCCTCTTTGCAGATGACATCTTGATGTTTCATTGCCTATCACTACCCTCCCCAACCTCTACATAATACTTAAACCTTTGACAATGATTTCAGGTCTTAGAATAAACCATGACAAGTCCCAGGCCATGAATATCTCCTTAGAGTAGTAAAGCACGCTCTCAGCTCTTACAGTGGTTGTCAACTCTGGACAACCACTTTAACCTACAGGTAAGCCTATAATAAGGCTTACCTATAGGTCCCGGGAATATCTCCAAACTTGCACAGTTTAGGAGATATTCCCTGTATCTGCATGTGCTGACATCATCGGCACATGCACACTGAAGAATCGGCCCCCGGGGCTATAACTGGCGGATCCCGTTAGCATGCGCCGGAGTGACGTCAGCGTGGCTCTGCCAATCACAGCGATGGAGCCCGCACTGTGATTGGCCGGAGCCGCGGATGCGGGAGAAGCATGTTGCGGGTCACAGCGGTATGCCAAGACCGCTGCAACAGCTTAGTTCCAAGGTAAGTATTTCATAATAAGCTAGTTTGTGATGCATACTAGCTCCTTATGCCTTTGTTTTGCAGGTTTTTTTCAGGGGGGGGATGGGGGGAGGAGAGTTGACAACCACTTTAAACAGTCTTACAATTTTATTTGGCCTTCTGAGGCCCTCCCGTATTTGGGCATTAATCTCACTTCCTCCTTGCGCACTTTATATTCCCAGAATTATCCTGCACTATTTTACTGTCTCACAGCTAACATGGCCAGGTGGTTGCTCCACCCTTCATCATGGTTTAGCAGACTACACTCTTTGAAGATGAACATCCTTCCAAAAGTCTTGAACTTATTTCTCACTAGTCCGATCTCTTTGGTAACATTTCAAAAGAAACTTTTATCATTTATTTGGGGGGACAAGAGGCCTAGGGTGAACAAGCGCACCTTATTCACTCCCAAGAGGAGGTACCAGATTTTCTTAAATATTTTATGCGGTACAGTTGGCCCAGCTAGCCAAATTTCATTCCACTCATCCCCATCCAATTTGGATGCAAGTGGAGGCGTAAGCATTTTTGGATATCCTATGGTTGCCATCTGAGGAATGGCCTCCAATTTTATGCCCAACACTTTCCTTCTCAATGGAAATTTGGGATAGACTATCTAAATCTCATACATTTAAATCCCAGCACACCCCACTGGCCCCTCTTCTTGGAAATTAGGAATTCACCCCGGGCCTCACCCCCAGAACTTTTGACTGATGGTGTAATAAGGGCTTTCTGTGCATAGCTGATTTATGTGACCCCAGGGGGATATTGACAAAAAGGGTTCTAATAAAGCAACTTCAACTGGACTGCTGGACTTGGAATTCTTTCGTTATGCTCAGATAATTTTCTTGAATACATTATCACGCAACTCCGATATAGTAACCATGTTCTCTATGGAATATCTGGGGTTGATTTACTAAAGCTTGAAAGTGCAAAATTTGGTGCAGCTCCACTTGGACAGCTCAGACTCAAACTTTCCTGGATTATGATTAACAAGCGCATGTCAGAGATCTTGAAAGATAATGTGGATGTCTGAGAAAGTGTGGGACCCACGGGTCAAGTACCTGACTGGAGATCCCAGATCTATAACTGATTAAAGTAGATTCAGGACAGTGGGATTCGGCGTGCGCGGTCACACCCTACTTTCCCTCTTAGGCCTCATACACACGGACGTTTTTTGACGCCGGCGTTTTCTGGCGTTTTTTGCAGCTCTCCATGTTAGTCAATGGCCCCATAAAAACGTCGGCGTTTCTGAGCTGTAGGTGGCGTCGGCGTTAATGAGCAGAAAGTAGAACCCATGGCCATCGCGTTCTGAGGCTGTAATGTTTTGACGTTTTTTGACGCCGACGCCACAATATGCCAACAAACGCCAAGTAACGCCAACAAACGCCACCTAATATTGCACTGGCGTTTTCCGGCGTTTTTTGACGCCGACGTTTTAAGGTTGAAAAATAGCAGAGGGATGATTTTTTTAAAAAAAACGCCTATTGACGCCGACGCTCACTAACGCTCAAAAACGCCAATGCATAACGCCGAAAAACGTCGACTTTTTTTCCTTGACGTCGGACCCGACGTTTTGTTTATTTTTTTAGATACGCCCGTGTGTATGAGGCCTTAACATTGCCCCTCTTTTCCTTTTCTCTTTTCAGTCTTTGTTGTTATCTCTTAGGTCTTCTCACTTATTCCTTCTAAATTTAGAGAAGCTACTGCTAACTCAGGATGAAGGCCTGTGTCCGTGTAACGAGGGGTGCGACCTCCTTTCCCTGGAGGCAAAAGTCCTCTTCTACGAATGCATACAGTTTATACCAGGCGTATTTCTAAGCCATTGCGGTCCACAGGCTGACCTTAAGCTTGAAAGCACAATATGTAGCAGCTATGTACTCAGGGGCACCATAGGCCAGGGATGTGCCATGTTAATGCATCACTTTTGAACATGTCTTGGGGTTGCCCCACATGGACAGTGCATTTTATACTGGCTGTGAAGTTTCTAATTTTGGGGGAACGCCTTTTCTATGCAGTTTTATGTTAACAAATTTTTTGAACTGTTACCCATTCTGTATGTATTTTACATTGTGGAAGATCCACATTCTTTGGCATAACTTTTGTATTCTCTTTTGTGAAAATACTTCAGTAAAAAAAAATTGAAACAAAAAGTAAAAGAAAATCCAAATTTTGGGTTGTCCCCAGAAAAGCAATAGAGGGGAAATCTTCCAATGGGGACACTAATCCTAGTGAGCTGGGGGTCCCCAAGAGATTCCCCTAATTTGCAGAGATTTCATCTCACTTCCTGTTTGGATGTGAGACAAGAAGTGACAGGAAATCTCCCCAATGGGACAAAGATGGCCAAAATGAATAATCCACCCCAGTCTTGATTTTATCCAGGTATTACTTGGCTGAACAAACCATCCCAGTATTTCAGGACACCATTGGTCCACTCCATGCCCTTTGAGGGTAATCTAAGGTTTTTGAAGCTCCTCTGTTTCTGATACGGTATAAAATATTTTACAAGAATGCCAACTTTTTCTGAAGATTCTTTATGGATTTTTAGATCTGTGGCCAACAGTGAAGTGAAACATTTTGAAGCCTCTAGTGATTCCTTCAATGAGATATTACTGAAGCCAGACGGGATGTCACAGCAGTGCAATTTACTGCCTCGCAAGCTATGAAATTTGATTGTCAACATATTCCAATGAAATACCACACTGGACTAATACATTATTAACCTATAAATCAGCAGATCACATATTAATATTCACAATATGTTTATAAGTTTTAGTGGTGATATTGTGTAAAAATTGTTCTATAAAAGCACAAATGGACAATAATATGATCACAATGAAAAAAAGAGGAGAAATATATATGAATCCTTGTACATCTGAGCACACTAAAGCAATATACACCTTTGTCTGCAGACATTCTTAAAGTACTCCAGGATTTATCAGGCGGAATTGGTGTGGGGTTTCTCTGTTCAGACACAGTGACCCAGTGACCATATTGCCAGTAACCAGACCCCACGTCACAACCTGCTAATAAGGAACCTAACTAAGCTGCAAATGTAATTTGAAAGTAATTGCTGCTTCTAAGCCTGGCTTTTCTTTGCCATCTGGTTTTCTCCTTGTGATAGATAGATAGATAGATAGATAGATAGATAGATAGATAGATAGATAGATAGATAGATAGATAGATAGATATACAGACGTAGTTCTCATTATCATTTTAAGGTTATGATTTCCCTACAGAAGCAGTCCTTGAGTCAAAAGCTAAGCAAAAAGAAAAAGAGAAAATCCAGTAACATGTAGTAATACAGTGTAAGCTTTCACTATTCAGTTTATAGCAGCCACAACAATGAAAAATGATTGCTGATGGCTATAGAGCAGGGGTCAACAAACCCTCCAGTTGTTTAGGAACTACATTTCCCATCATGCCTAGTCATGTCTGTAATTGTCAGAGTTTTACAATGCCTTATGGGACATGCAGTTCAGCAACAGCTGGAGGGCCGTGGTTTGGTGATCCTTGCTATAATAGAGTAATATTTTTGGTACTTGCCTTATAAAACAAGCCTGAATATAATAAAATAACATGCTGCTATTTACCATTACCTTCAGTGTGTATCTGCAAAATACCTTCCAAGTGCACCAAAAAAAACATATCCAATGTTCCTTTTCTTTCTTAAGCAGCCACAGCCAGAGTAGAAAAGCCCATACCTTGCAAGCAATTGTAGAGTGGGACCCTTGTTTTTACTGGGGTAGTAGTGGTCTCTCTGCAGAGGTCTGACTTGCACTCTACTGACCCAGACCACTCTACGCAACCAGCAAAGTTCATGCTTCCCAGTGATTAGAGAGCTCTGGCTCTGATTTAGCAGAGTGCGCATTGGACCTCTGCAGAGAGATCACACCTCCCCCACAGAGAGCAAGGGCCCCATCCTGCATCTTCTGATAGGGAACTGTCTTTTTTATTCAGGCTGATTTCTACATAAAAACAAACTGTATGATTTTTCAAACCTTTTGTTTTGATGCACCTGGAATGTATTTCGATAATTTAAACATTGACATTCCATTGGGTTTAAGGGAAACATCTTTGAGGGAAACACAGAGAACATGATTGCTGACCTGAAAATTCTGGTTGCTTGGCTGCCATGCTGACCCTTTGGCTTCAATATTTGAAGTCATTAATTGTTCCAAATATTTCTGTAAGTTTTACAGTGATAATATAAATGGCTTTACTTTTCAAATAGTTAAAAAGCAATTAATGCCACACGCAGAGGAGGTGATGTTCACCATCTCTATTATAGATGTGATGTGTATTGAATCTTTAAATTAAGAACAGAAAAGCCCTAGTTTTAATTCACAGGTGGAATATAGCACTACACATTTAAATCACCTTTTTCTCTCTCTTATGCATCGGTAAATCTGGGAGATTGCTGTACAATATATTTTGTTACGTATATCTTCAGATCCTTGCACTTTGGAGACTTTTCTATTACAGATTTTGCTCGTTGTTTTACCTGAGTGGACAGGTATAAAGGTGAGGTTTCCATGATTAAAGCCAGGTGCGGCTGAAAATGTGGGGAGTCAGGTTTTTATTCTGAAAGCAATAAAGTATATTTACCCTAGGTTCACACCTATGCATTTTTTTAGTGCATTTTTCAACTGGGAAAAATGCACAACAGTCCATTTAACATGGTTTCCTATGGTACAGGTTCATATTAATGCGTTTTCAGCTGTTTTTGGAAAGGGTCAGGGACGTTTTCCCCACGTTTTGCGTGTTATAGACTTCAATGGAATCGCAACCGGAAACACAAGTGTAGTGTTTGTGATGCGATTTTGCGGCCGCCGCATCCTTAACAGCTGTCAGCTGAATGTAAAAAAAAAAAAAATTGCCGGCTAAAAAAAAATTGTGAAAAAAATGGCGTGGGGTCCCTCTCAGGTCCATACTAGGCCCTTCGGGTCTAGTATGGATTCAGAGGGGACCCACCACTCCAAAATTTTTAAAAAATGACATGAGGTTCCCCCCAAAATCTATACCAGACCCTTATCCGAGCATGCAGCTTGGCAGGTCAGGAAAGGGAGGGGACGAGCGAGCACCCCCCCCCCTGAACCATACCAGGTCGCATGCTCTCACCATGGGGGGGGGGTGGGTGCTTTGGGGCGGGGGGCTCTTTGTTAGGTTTTCATTCTTTTATTTTCATCTGGTGATTTGGTCAGTATGTAGTGATGGGCTTGGACGTGTTCGGCAGTCAGGCGTTTCCCAACCAGCAGTTGCACATACACAAGCTGCCTATGATTGACGGTGTGCACCGCTGGCTTCCTGGTGAGCTCGATTCGAACACACCTAAGACCATTACTATCAGTAAGTCTGTTTTTCAAAAGAACAAGCTTTTCAACAGAATGTATCACTTAAAGAAATGAGAAAAAACATTTACCACTCACAGGGGTGCTTACAATGATCAGCTTTAATTTATGTAAAACGTTTAGCCCAAAAGGAAAAAATATGTTTGCTGTAACTGCTTATAAATAGTGTTAGCTGGAGTTTGGCTTCAATGTGTTAGTGTATTTAAATCTGCTAGTTCATCTCACACTACCCCCCTCCCCCAAGACTGAAAATGCTGCTGCCCAAAGGTGTCCCCTGTACTCCTTTATCCATAGTGGTGTCTGTATAATACAGGAGGTGTGTTAATGGCCAGATCACCGGTGAAAACAGAGGGAAAAAAGCCTAAAAAAGAAAAATAATGGAGCCAATACATCTAATTATTGGTAAGTTACAATATATTACATTTGTGGATCTGGGTTAAATACCGCTTTATCAGGTACATTAGGTAAAGGAAAACTTTATTCAGTAAGACAAAAACCAATATTCAAACATATTTCAGTGTTTATACCAATAGGCCAGTACACTATGGCATATGTTATGCAGGCATCATTCATTCCTTTGTAGACCAAATGTCTAAAAACAGAATGTGCCATTGCTCGCCTACAATCACAAAATGCAATTGCCAGGCTATCATGCATCTATTTGCTTCTTTATTTGCAGATTCACTAAGAACAAGTACGCTGAACAGGCATCTTTGATTTCATTGTCTGCAAACATTTCTTTTATCAATTGCAGCAATAGAGGCCTGCATATTCCTCTCATTACAGATTCTCTTAAAAAACTTCAGAAACCATCATACATGAGCAACTTACAGTTTAGAAGCTTAAAAATGTACCATCTTTATCTATATTTAGCAGGGATTCCAATGTTCAAATGTAGGCGTATAAAACAGGATTAGATCCTCAGAGCTGGGAAGAAGATGCTATAGAAAGAGGCTAACTGGTGATATCATACTGCAGTGTGTCTGAGTCATACTCCAGGTTTCAAAAGGATGGTTAATCAGTCTCTACTAATATACGACTGCTTGGCTACATGTGTTGGGAACACGGAAAGAATATGAAAGGACAACAGAAAGGGAAAAGCGTGGTATGCTCACTGAAACTTCTTTGGAGAGTTTGAATCCTTGCAGTATAACAAAGGGCTTTCTGCTGGTGTAGCGCTGGTAATGAGAGAAGGTGCAGACTGAAACATTTCAGCAAAAGGGCAATGCTGACTTATCCCAATGACAAAAGAGACCACCAGGCAGCAACTATTCTCCAATATGAAATATTTAAAAGGTAGTCAGAGCTTTGATCCAACGAGCACAACCTATTGGTTACACATAGCAGATACAGCTTTTGTTTGTCCTAAACAAGTGGTGTAAAGTTTGGTCAGTAAGTTCATTAGAGATTGCCAAGAGTTTTGCTGGATCCAGGAGACTCTACATGTTTGTTCCATGTTTGATCAAGCCTAGAGAAGACTTTACTCAAGTCAGAAAAACACACGCCAGCAAGTGCGCTTGTGTACTGATTAAATACAATATAAGCACCCACATTTGTCATGGTGTCAGCCTCCTGTAAAAGAGGGCACAAGTTATTTGGGCGCGCTTGCATGGGTTTGCGGCTGCCACCCCTCTTTCATTTTCAGTCACATTAGTGATTACATAGGCATTTACAATATTAGGTGCACTGCCCCTTTGAATTTTCTGCGCACCTTGTGAACAGGTAAAAGAATGAACAATAAGCCCCTGTTAACAGTTAACATGCCAAATCGCAGCCTATTGCCGGCAACAGCACTGTCCGAATCTGTGCAACACCAACTTGGAGGGCGATTTCAATAGACATCTGTGCATGAGCCTGCACAGATGTCTTTCAAAATGCCCCTCGAACTGACAATGAAATGCGGGTTTGAAATTGCGCAAGTTGAGACGAACTTGCGCAATTTCAAACCCGCCTCCAATGTGAACGTACCCTAACGTGTGGTGTAATCTTTCAGAAAGTGTAGGACTCAGTATATAAAGGGCTGCAAGCCAACGCAATCGCGCTGTTGGTCAATGTCAGAGCTACCCGGCGTCCAGCACTTTATGTGGTATGTCGCCCTTCAATCAAGGAGGAACTTTGTTATTGTATTGAATTTATAGTATTTGCATGAGTTTTTATGACTAAGCATTTAATTGAGTTTGTAGCATTATAATTTGTTTAAGTAAGTAATGTCCTATTACTAATGTGAATAAACCAAGAAATGTGCCGCTGCCATTATTATGCCATGTATTTGTTGTGTATTTCTTTTAAAAGGATATTTGTTATTTGGGAAAATAAGGGGGCCGGGCAATGAGCTCTCGGAAGAGTCCCAGTTATGCCAAATCTTCTCCATTTGAGAATTATGGAGGCCACTATTCTCTTGGGAACCTTCAGTTTAGCTGAATAGTTTTTTTTGTAGCCTTCCCCAGGGTTTGTGCAGCCAGACTGGAAGGAAGAGTCAGCAGTATGAGCCAATCAGACTCTGCAGTGTGTACAGTATGCCCTGAATGCCAACATACTGACAGAAGGAGAGAGCAGAGTGAGCAGAGGAATAAGAGGCTTTAAATCTAGCAGCAGTGCGATGGCTCCCATCCAGCCCATTCCCCCAAAGATGTTGTTTCCGACTAAACACGTAGGTCGCAGCTTGTACATGATGATATCACACACTAGTGCCGGTCGGAAACAGCGTTTTTTTCGCTAAACCATCAGCCTGCTACTGCCTTGGTGTGAGGTGGCGATTTCACATGGTTTATCATCAAGTGTGATTGTACCATGTTACTATTGCATCTTTTTTGTTAAATAAAAGGCTTGGGTTTTTAACATATTTTTACCATAGGAGTATATTTTTTTCGTTGGCATTTATCTTCACAAGTGGAAGTGCGATGCTTGTCCCTGCACTGGGAGCCATTGGAGGAATATATAACCAAAGCCTGCTTGACCATTTATAACTTTATGGATCATCTGATCTGGTAAGAGAACTCTGCTAAAGGTGTTATATGGTGGTGGAATTCCTTTTAAGTTTGGGTCTTTGCACCATCTGCCTATGGATGGATGTGGCTTGTTACTTGTTATTACAACTCAAGAGGTGATTGTATCTGCACGTTTATATTTGATCGAGCTCACAGGAGAGACGATTTATTCACATATGGACTGCTATGAACTCACATGGTTTGACTTAATGTTTTTTTTTTTTTTTTTGTCATTATTTTAGCACTGCTTTTTTTTCTCTGTACTTTGCTACATTCAGCTTTCCATCAACTCTGACCAGCCTCCCAGTCCCTGCTGCTGATAAACACCCCCACAGCATGATGCTGCCACCATAATGCTTCACTGTTGGGATGGTAATTGGCAGGTGATGAGCGGTGCCTGGTTGCCTCCCAACATAATGTTTAGAATTGAGGCCAAACAGTTCAATCTTGCGATCATCAGACCAGAGGAGCTTGTTCCTCACTGTCTGAGAGTCCTTTGGGTGATCTTTTGCAAACTCCAAGCGGGGTTTCATGTGTTTTGCACGGAGGAGAGGCTTCTGTCTGGCCACTGCCATAAAGTCCAGATCGGTGGAGGGCTGCAGTGATAGTTGTTCTTCTAGAACTTTGTCCCATCTACACATAAGATTTTTGAAGCTCAGTCAGAGTTACCTTCGGATTCTTGGTCACATCTCTTACTGAGGCCCTTCTCACCCAGTTGCTCAGTTTGGTAATGAGCTCTTGGAAGAGTCCCAGTTATGCCAAATCTCCTCCATTTGAGAATTATGGAGGCCACTATTTTCTCTTGGGAACCTTCAGTTTATCTAAATTTTATTTTGTAGCCTTCCCCAGATCTGTATCTTGCAATAATCCTGTCTATAACCTCTGCATTTCGCTCCTTTAACCTCATAGCTTTTGCACTGATACAGTATGCATTGTCAGCTGTGAGGCCTTTTATAGCGAGGTATGTGCCTTTCCAAATCACGTTGAAACAATTTGTGTAATTTACCACAGGTGGACTCCAATCGAAGTGTAGAAACATCTCAATAATGATCAAGAGAAATGGGAGGCACCTGAGCTACATTTCAAGTGTTGTTGCAAAAAGTCTGAATACTTGTGCCAATGTGATATTTCAGTTTTTCCTTTTTTATACATTTGCAAACAAACATTTCTAAAATTCTGATTTCACTTTCCATTTCATTATGGGGTACTGAGTGTAGATTAAAGAGGGAAAAATGAATTTAAACAACTGTAGTATCAGGCTGCAACATAACAACATTTTAAAAAGTGAAGGGGGTCTGAATACTTTATGAGTTCACATAATAAATATATATATATTTATTTATTATCTGTGGTTATACAATCTGTCACATCTCTAGAATCTGGGAACTGCTTTGGACACGAAGACTGGTAAACCTAACAGACATAATTAGGTTACTAACACTGTTCAGCGTTATTTGACACATTCTGTAGGATAACTTCTTGTTTGTACAAATTATCCAGAAAACAATAAAAATTATGAAAAAAACCCCACACAGTTCAGTAACCTTTGGCCATTAAAAAAAAAGCAGCACAGTAAAAGTAGAGAAAATACCTGGTTGGTTGCTAGTGGGTAGTACACATCACTTCTCTTTGCATCTTTTTTATTAACAATAGGAGATATATATATATATATATAATATATAATATTTAATAGGAGACTAATATATAGAGTGATTTCTGTATGGAATAAGCTACATTATGCCCAGCAATATCTAATCAACGAGGACTTTACTCCATTTCACATTAGTGCAGCAATTAACGCCTCTGTGATAGCATTTTGTTATGGTAAGAATACTGTTTCTCCAATCAACAATAAAAAAGAACTGCTGAAGCAATAGCCCGATGGATATTACTCCACCTGGATATGAACAAAGTGTTGTGGACACTACCAAATTAAACACCTAATAAGTGATGCAAACTTTTGCAAAGTATGCTAATAACGTGCAATATTGTGTGAACACATCATACACTTGGTATTAAACAAAACGGCCTGCAAATGATGATGCACATTTGTGTGTCAATAATTAAATTGACTAGACATCATACAATATATATCAAAACAGCATATAAATAATAACGCACATTAGTTTGACAGTATCTTAGTGAACTGTGCAGATCTACTATGCAAAAAACAATATATTATGCAGCCTGAAAAGTGCAAAAACAGTGCTTAAAAAGAGAAAAGTGTCTCTGTGCAAAAAAGAAATTCCAATCCCAAGAAATCTTCTTATGTACACCAGGGTCAGGAGGGATGTGCACAAACTGGGTTCCAGTAATAGTTCTTTTAAAAGTCCGGAGATGACAGATATGAGCTTTCACCAAACAGTGCAACGCAGTGGTAAATCCTACTCAACCTATTGCCATGATTCTCATTACAAGAATCAATGTACGCTTTGTGATCAAGCCTTATGTTGTCCTAAATAGATGTTCTCCTGTTAGTTTCCCAATGAACGGTCGGTGAGCAGGGGTAAATGGACTTCAAATGGCTCGCACCAGCATATGCCCAGTAATGGGAGAGAAGGATAGGGGCCACATGGTGAAGTACGTCACAATTTATTAAACTTAAAACATATAAAAAAACAAAGCAAGCTTACAAGCATGCAGATGGTGCAGGGGGCGCCGATGCGCTCCACCTGCGTTATAAACGAATGGAAGTGACGGGCCGGAAACAGCAATGCCCTATGCTGAGTTTCGTCAGCGTGCGCGCTGATGTCATCAGGGGGTCATGTGGTCGGTTCTTTTTTATTGTTGATTTAAGTTCCACCCTTAAGTGTGGTATACCAGCAGCCACACATCACTTTTTACATAATACATAATTTTCTTTGCGCAGTGTTAGCTTTCTTGATCTCTTACATACTGTTTCTCCAATGGTTGTTGTGAGGTTTAAAATTAAATAGTGCCTATCCAGCATGGGAAAGGGTCAGGCAAAGGTAGGTGAAATTCTCTCCGGAGTAAGAGGGAAAAGCTTACCTATATAAATAAATAGAGGCTTCAAATCAATACAGTGCTAAAAATAATACACCTGATTCATTCTTCAGCTGCTTTTGATTGACCCTGCAAATCTGTAATTTGGTCTGTTTTTCAGTTACTGGAATATTATCAGTCTTATGCTCTGACATATAGCGGCTTAGCTTATCTTAAATAAAAGGGGTCCCCAACCTCCGGGCCACGGATTGGTGCCAGTCCATGGCCTGTTACAAACTGCAGGAGGTGAGCAGAGCGGCCCCCATGTTAGCCCACACTGGTGACTCAGGGTCATGTTGTCACCATTGCTGTATAGGCAACATTCCAGCATTCAGTGAGTCACCATAACATACAATGTCCAAACTGTAATCAGCAAAATACTTGGCGTCCCCCATTGTCAGAGGAGAGGAGTGCTATGATTTCACTGGCTGCGTGCTTGTTTAGAAATAAAGTGCACAATAAATGCTGGAACCATCCTGATGCCAATCACAAGTCCTGGGGGAGGGTAGTGTTAAATGTATTTGCAGATTTAGATTCAGTGACAAATTGAAGACAAACTCCTTTTTGGGTTAAAGTTTTTGCAGGAATAAATAAAAGCCAATCCTTCTCATCACCCCTGGCAGTGTTAAGTGGTTTGTCTCATCCATATAAACTGATACATTCTGCTGTATAGGTTGAGCATGTGAAAAACAACCGATTTCCTGGCTGGATTACCAGATAAAAATAAAAGAAAGAAAACCTGAAAAGGAAACGAATGCAGCCATCACATCTAAGAAATGGTAAGTTGCAATATAATAAAGTTTTGCTTTTGGGTTTAATACTGATTTAAA
>BLSH010365577.1:482826-503285 GCA_018402905.1 Glandirana rugosa
GTTGTGTCAGTAGGGCAGTGGATGGTGTCAGTAGTTTTTTGTTTTTATTATTTTATTATCTATTATTTCTTACAATTTACTTTTTTTTTGGTTTGATTTTTAGACATTTCTTTTAATATTTATTTTCACAGTGCTTCTGGGGAAGGGCATGGGGTTATGAGGCAGTGGACAGTGTCAGTAGGGTAGAGGTTGGTGTGAGTAGGGCAGTGGATGGTGCCAGTATTTTTTTTATTTTTATGTATTTATTGCTTTACAATTTAACTTGTTTTTAGATTGTTTCACAATGCTTTTTTTTTGGGGGGGGGGGGGGGGTTGGGGCAGTGGACATTGTTGGCAGGGCGGGGTGGGGGGAGGTGTCAGTAGTTTTTTCATTTTATTTTTTAAAATTTTATTTTTTATAATTTTTTTACAACTTTATTTTTAATACTTCTTGCAAATTTTTTTTTTTTTTTATCAGCCCTGTTGGCGGGCTTTGGTAAAATATCAGGGGTCTAAACAGACCCCTGATATCTCCTTTTTGAGACAGAGACAGGGACTGGACAAGGACACAGGACAAAGACACAGATTCCCCAGTCCCTTTCTCAGTAGCCTCAGCATTGAAGATGAATGAACAAGAGACACAGCAGCTCCCATTCATTCATAAACTGAAGCAGAGTTTACTGCATTGTTGTATTTGTATTTTTCAAATAAAGCTCTTGGAACAAAAAAGAAGTGACACAGTTATCAGATCTCCTTTAAGTATAGTTTACCTTACAATTTTCCACAATTACATTTTCAAATAGTGCTCTGGCTTAAAGCTGAACCCTAGGCAGATATAAAAGTCACAAAGTAATTGTATTTATTTTTTGTTTTACATGCAAACACATGTAAGAATCTGAATTTGACTTGGAATTAGCCCCTTGCAATCTACTGTGCAGTGGCAATCTGCACAGCAGAGTTAGAGGGGGGTGGAGACAGCTTCCCGCCGCTGACAAGAAAAAAAAAAGTCAGCCCGACCCCCTACAGGAGGCGCCGGTATATTGACTTTTTTTTTTCTAGGCTCCCTGCTGTCTGCTGACAGCAAGTAGTGAGCCGATTGGTCAGTCATTAAAGTGAAAGTAAATGCGCCAAAGAGGCACACTTGTAGGCGGGGGCGAGACTGTGGTGGACGTGCTGGCTGTGTGATTACTCACGCAGGAGTAGCACTCCGCCAGGTTGAATTCCCGACTCACACCCTGCAGCCTATCCACACCAGGCTCCAGCACGCTGTCCGCAAGCGAAGCTCTGCACAGTGTCAGCCCGCTCTCCGCAAGCCGATCTCTGCACACTCCTGCCTGCCTATTAGATGGGGTAAGTGCGGGACTTGTCCCGGGTTCGGGGGGAAAGGGGGGGCGCCGCGGGCCCCTATCTGGGGCTCTGTATACCCTATCTGGGATCCTGTATACCCTATCTGGTGACTGTATAGGAGAAGGAGGGGAGACAGGAGCACCAGACCTAAGGAATTTATTAAAAACAAGCTAAATGCATACTCACAGGTGTGAATAAAAACAAGCACATCATAAGAAGTCCGGGCCCAGGGCTATGTCACTTGTTCCAGGGCTGTGGTCTTGCTGGGGGTGCATATGCTGATGAGCAGATGGAGGCTGTGCTGTTTTGGAACGCACTAGGAGCAGGAAGTACCAGAACAGGAAGTGACGTCAGTGCTGTATCAGGCCAATGGGATGATGCGTTTCAATGCACTCTGCATGTGTGATGTAAATCACCAGTGGTGGGGTGCCTTTTTCTTAAAACAATATGTTTCATCCAAGATATCACCTCGCGGGCTGCGAGTTACAAAAAGGTGCTCCTTCCTAGACCAAGACCTATGCAAGGAATGGGAAGGAGTATCAGAATTTTGCGCCCAGAAATGGATGCAGATACTCTCTGTGTGTGCAGATACTCATCACACATAGAGAAAGGAGACAGCAAATTATTGAAGGGAAACTCAAGACTCAAGAATATAATCAATAATCTTGTTTCAGCCCATCCTTCATTCCCCACCCAGTGGCAAAAAACGTTCAACTTAGATCCAAGAAACGTGAGGACAACATGGTTTGTAATAAACTAGGTAAATTCAGAAGGGATGTGGTTGACTACAACTTGGGCAGAATTTTCAACTGGAGGAGTTCTCTGCCCCCCCCTCCTCCCTCCATGACTCCATCTGCCCTTCGGAGAGACAGGGGGAGGATCAGAGGTCACCCACGTCAGCCCTCCCCCTGCCCCTCCCACACTCCCATCCTGAAAGGCATGATCCCTTCAAACAAAAGGGTAGAATAAATAAACCACCACTACAGTACAAACCAGACAAGGGAAACAAAAACAAAAATACCAACACATACAATAATCATGACAAGAAAAGTAAAAATAAAAATAATGATACCAAGAATCGTGATCACAATGACGAAGAAAGATCAGGCAATACAAAAACTACAGACACCAGTGTCATCCATCCCACTGGTGACACTGACGGAGCATCTGCTCAGCGCACTAAGCCTGGCCAGGTAGGACCTTCCACCACCCTACCCCTGGCATCCCCTTAACATCCTCCTCCAGAGGACGACAGAATTGATCCCTCCACCACCTCAGATAGAATCAGCCCACAGATCTGCAGGGCTCCTGCCTCAAGTACTCTTGCCTCCACTCCTGGATCTGTCGCAGTTGACCTCCACATGTCCAGGCCCCCTGCGACAATCCAGGCTGAGATCCATCCAGAACCTTCCCATCTTCAGACTTTTTTTATGCCTAACTCCCCCTCCCATCCTCATAACCACAACAACAAAAACAAAAGGAAAACTCGAAGACGAGGAAGGAGAGGGGGAAAACCCAGAGCCCAATCCCCAGAACCAGGAAAAATTGCAGAAACCATAAAAATTGGCTCAAGGACTAAATTTTGCCCCTTCCTCTTTTCCCAATTCCTACACCTTGTTCAAAGATTTGAACATATTCATCAGAAACTTGACGCTAAAGAGGCATTTCAACATCAAGGCTTGCAAAAATCAAGTTCCAGAAGATAACAACTCAGAGACCACGCGGATAGACCTAGACACCACTCTAGAACAAGCACTACAGGACCCCTGTCAACTATATGATGACTATCCAGGAGAGAATGACGTAGATGATGGTTTGGTATGGTCACAACTTCCCTTCTCGTCCCTGGAAATAAGACACACCCACTTCAGACCAAAATCCACCTTCAACCCCACACAATCCAAGGGCCCATATTTGTACACTTTCTACCAGTTGGTCTATCATGAACTTAGAGAAATGTGCAACAAAGTCACCAGCAAATCCCAATACTGTTCAATGAATCTTACGCCAAAGGAACATCAAGCATTAGATTCCTTGACTAAAAATGATAATATCATCATCAAGGCGGCGGATAAAGGAGGAGGTGTTGTCCTACAAGACAAACCCATATATCTAGCCGAAGCGCATCGCCTACTCTCAGATCAAAACACCTACACAAATCTCAAGAGTGACCGGCTACCCAAATTCACCTTAGAAGCAGAACAGCTACTAACTTGGGCCCACTCAGAGGGCATCCTGAGTAAGAATGAATTGGCATTTTTTCGCAAATCTTTTTATAACGTACCATATTTCTACCACCTTCCTAAGATACACAAAGACCTGAATAATCCACCTGGTCTTCCCATCATAGCCTCCATGGAGAGCCTTACCTCCCCTTTCTCTCTATATGTGGACCATTTTCTTCAGCCCATAGCCCAAAATCTGCCGGCATATATACGCGATGGGTCCCACCTACTGGAACTCCTTGAGCCTTACAGTTGGGAATCGTCAGATTTATGAGCCTCCCTAGATGTGTTCTGCCTTTATACTTCTATAACACATGAAATGGGTCTTAGGGCCATCTCCCAATTTCTGGCAGAAGATCCATCCCTGAATGCCAACCAAGCGGAGTTTATTCTCTTGGCAACGAGATTCTGCCTCGAGCATAATTACTTCCAGATTGATGACGAGTACTACCTACAGAGACAAGGCGAATTTTGCCCCCAGTTATGCGAACATCACTATGGGGCTATGGGAGGCCAGGTGCATTTGGAACAACAACACATTTGTGGGGCACCTGATCTTCTATGGCCGATACATAGATGATGTTATCATCATCTGGGATGACCACAGAGAGTATTTTTTGCAGTTTGCAGAATACTGTAACTCCAACCCGTTTGGATTATCTTTTACATTTGTAGTTGACGGCTCCACGCTATGCTTTTTGGACTTAGAACTCTTCCACTCGGAATCCAAAATCCTTGCCAAGAACTTCACAAAACCTACAGCGGGTAATTAATTTATACATTTTCCCAGTTGCCACCACCCAAAATGGGTTTATAATGTCCTTAAGAGCCAATTCCATCGCCTTAGGAGGAATTGTACCAGACTGGAGGATTACCAGAAACAAGTGGAAGGTCTGAGGAGGACATTTCTGGACAAGGGCTACCCCCTAGACTTAATCAATGAGGCAGCAGGCCACTATTCCACAGAGATACCACCTAAATCACAGAAAAAAACTCAAGGTCAACCTATAAGGTTCATTACCCAATTCCACAACCTATATCGGATATTTTCAAGAAACATTGGTCCATTCTCATTCAGGACCCCCACCTAACTCATGCTGTGTGCGGCGGGCACGAGAGCACGCTGCCAGCGGGGTGCTTGCCTGCCTGCTAGCTGCGCCTGCTCAAATTGCCATTTATATACAGTGATTCACGCTACGCTGCCACTCTGCAGCAGTAAATGTAAGTGAGGCATTCAGCAAGTGGTTAAATACATTCCAGTTGCATCAATACAAAGCCTCACAATTCTATTTCATTAGAAAGCAGTCACAGCCTGAGTAAAAAAACATGGCCTTCTGTGCCAGCATGCTGCAGAGAGGGAACCTTTCCTTCTTTGGGGAAGCAGTGGTTTCTCTGCAGAGGTCCAATACGCTTTTTTTATTTGTAACTTACTCTATTTTGTTTTTTTTCTAACTGAATAAATGAGTATGGAGCCAGGGAAGATAAGGCCACACAGCAGTATTAGGATCTGAGTTAGCTACAGTTAAATTCCTGTTGTCTTGGGAGAAAGAGCAAATATCAAAACTTCATACCGTAATCATACCAAATTTTTATAAATCTGTGGAAAGAAAATCTCTGTTCTTATGATCAAATCTTTATTTGTGAGTTTAATTCTCTTCTGGCAAGCTTTTGTGTATTTAAACACTATGAGCTCACATAGTTAATCATAATGTATCAATTCAATTTGAAAATCAATGTATAACCATAACTTTAAAACTCACTGTATATACTCTCTGATAACATAAATATACATTTTGCTTCTAAATCTATGTCTGTGCCAAAACAGCTCAGCAAAAGGCATGTAATGTTTACCATGATGGCAATAAAAACATTACAGAATTACACTATACATATTACAGAAATAAAAAACAAATGTCAGAAAAAAAGCTTGTCAGAGGGGGCCATGTTTCATCTGTCTGCAAATATTTAACATTCTGTGATTACATTCTATGTCGTAATACAGAAAACTGCATTGATAACAAGGTTTAGAATGGCTTTGGTTAGACACATGCAAGCTCAATCTGGGCCAGTGGTTCTCAACCTAAGGAACAAGCACTGCTTGGGGTACCTCGGAGATGTCTTCAAGTATTGTGGATCATCAGTCAGACTGCAAAATCAGTTAGCTGGTGCAAGAGTCAAAACTGGATTAGTAGAAGAGGTTTACCCAGTTCAACTTAAGTGTAGTCTGACTGCAAACTTTGTTCTGACCACTAAGGTGGATACTCTCCTAGATTTGGATAAGCAAACCCTATCTGTGGGACTCCTACTGGATGGACGCTAAAGCTCATGGAGAAACCTACAGTAAAGGTTTTATACATTGATACTAGGAATGAGCTACAGATTCGATCCAAACACAGGTTTAGACCAAACATCATTTGCAGGCTGGTAATCTCCTAAACTCCCTTGTGATTTCTCACCTGAAGATGACACATCTCACTCACCCAGCACTTATCAATACACCTTGAGGTATTTCAAGTGATTTATTAGGCCAAGCATAGCTAAAGAAAAAGGAGGATTAACAAGTGTATTTTTACAAACAATCAATAAGACAATAATGTTACTCTGAGAAATATGATTAAACACCTGCAGTGTTTTGACCAATAGTAATTAACAGAATGAAACCACATTTTCCTGCAACAGTATTTAAAGGCTAACTTGCTATAACTGTCCCAGTTTTCTCACACTGGCCAGTGAATGAGGGAAAAAAAATGTCCGGCAAAGTTGGGGATCTTGAAGAAAGCAAAGCAGTTCCCAGCAGACAACAGATTAATTTGTGCAATTGTGTCAGCAACTGGTGTGACCAGAAATGAGTGAACTGCAACAGAGAATGCCAGACACAAGCGTAAGTGAATAAGGTTATTTATTAAAAAGATAAGTGAATGGTGATCTAAACGCACATCTAATATAACAAACAGTGTAACCAACCAAATAACAGAAATAGAGAAAACTGCCTAAATAGGTAAAGGGAAATCTCCAAACCGTAAACGAAACCAGGCCAGGGTCATGCACGGGAGATCGGTCAGAGGAAGCAGGACAAGACAGGAACAGGGAGCAGATGTTGGGGAACGCTGGGGGGGAAGATCAAGCTGCATACAGGGGTCCAGGAGCAGATTCAGGGCTTCAGGTACAGGATACAGAGGCACATGGAGACGAACGCCAAGGCACCCAGCATATGACAGACAAGGTTTATATGTCCTTCCTGTAACGAGCATCAGGTGGTGACTCATGAGCCTCTGATTGCTGGGAGACACCCGCTGGTGGCCACTGGAACTGCAGCCCATGGATCCAGGAGCCACAGTGCCATCAACAGGTGAGCCCTTTACTGACACCTGCTGGTGGACACCGGAACTGCAGCCCATGGATCCCTGAGCCACAGCACCACCAGCTGGAGGGACTATTCCTGACAGTACCCCCCCCCAAGGAGTGGTCTCAGGACGCTCCAAACAGCCATAGGGGATCTAGTCCTTAAGAAAAAGTCCTTTGCCACATGAGTCCACCGAAGGAGTTCTTTGAAAACTGAAGAGGCCCTGGGTTTCCAGCAAGATGCCCCACTGCCAAGATCCATCGGAAGGAAATGTGTCCCCCCACCTGGATCATGCAACTGGCTGAGTGTTCCACTGCCGGGGTCAGACGACTGGCTAGGTGTCCTGCTGGCTGAATTCCCTGGGATGTAACACATTCGCAGCTTCGGGTCCCTCAACACAGTCAGTAGATACCCCATTGCTGGGGTCACATGGGTTACCTTCAATTTTAGCCCTGGGGTCATGTGACAGTACTGGAATACAGACATCGCTGTGTCCTGTCATGACTGAATAGCTTGCCTGGTCTTCAGGACTTGCACTGCGCATCAAAAACCTATTAGGCCTCTTCGAGGCACCAGTTACCCAACCTGGGTCCCCTAGTACACTCGGAGCTGTGACAGTCGCTCCCAGATCATGGCAAGGCACAGATCACACTCCGCCCTTCCCTAGGAGCTTAGGACGACCAGGGTCATGAAGGCAAATGCAGCTATCAGTCATCAATGTTATGCCTAGACCACTAGGCTCAGGCGCCATAGGAGCAATACACTGCCAGAGGGACTCTACCGAGGCAACCGTCAACCAAATCTTAGGCCAAGCAGATAATCCATATAAGGCACATGAAGGTCCAGAGCTCTCCAACCTATTAACAGGTGGACACTCAGCCTTTACACAACCATTCAATTGATCAGGCGGGGCAGCGGGCAGAGGCACATCAGACTGGACAGCGGGCTCCAGATCATCAGACTGGACAGCGGGCACTGGATCATCAGACTGGACAGCGGGCACTGGACAGCGGGCAACGGATCATCAGACTGGACAGTGGGCACCGGATCATCAGACTGGACAGCGGCCACTGGATCGTCAGACTGGACAGCGGCCACTGGATCATCAGACTGGACAGTGGCCACTGGATCATCAGACTGGACAGCGGGCACTGGAACATCAGGCTTTACAGCAGGCACCAGAACATAAGACTGGGCAGCGGGCACCGGATCATCAGACTGGTCAATGGACACCAGGTCATCAGACTGGACAGCGGGCACCGGGTCATCAGACAGGACAGCGGGCACTGGATCGCCAGACTGGACAGCGGGCACTGGATCGCCAGACTGGACAGTGGGCACTGGATCGTCAGACTGGACAGCGGGCACTGGATCGTCAGACTGGACAGTGGGCACTGGATCGTCAGGCTGGACAGTGGGCACCAGAACATCAGACTGGGCAGTGGGCACCAGAACATCAGACTGGGCAGCGGGCACCGGATCATCAGACTGGTCAATGGACACGGTTCACCAGACTGGACAGCGGGCACCGGGTCATCAGACTGGACAGTGGGCACAGGATCATCAGAATGGACAGCAGGACCTGGATCATCAAACTGGACAGCAGGCACAGGATCAGCGGGCACTGGGTCATCAGGCACAGGATCATCGGGCACCGGGTCATCAGGCACAGGATCAGCAAGCACCGGATAAGCAGGCATGGGGTCATCAGGCACAGGATCAGTGGGCACCAGGACATCAGGCACAGGATCACGGGCACTGGGTCATCAGGCACAGGATCAGCGGGCACTGGGTCATCAGGCACAGGATCAGCGAGCATCGGGTCATCAGGCACAGGATCAGTGGGCACTGGGTCATCAGGCACAGGATCAGCGGGCACCGGGTCATCAGGCACAGGATCAGGAGGCACCAGGTCATCAGGCACAGGATCAGCGGGCACCGGGTCATCAGGCACAGGATCAGCAGTCACCGGGTCATCAGGCACTGGAGTAGTGGGTACCAGGTCATCAGGCATTGGATCAGCGGGCACCTGGTCATCAGGCACAGGATCAGTGGGCACCTGGTTATCAGGCACAAGATCAGTGGGCATCGGGTCATCAGGCATAGGATCAGCGGGCACTGGGTCATCAGGCACTGGGTCATCAAGCACAGGATTAGTGGGCACTGGGTCATCAGGCACAGGATCAGCAGGCACTGGGTCATCAGGCACAAGATCAGCGGGCACCAGGTCATCAGGCACAGGATCAGAGGGCACCGGGTCATCAGGCACAGGATCAGCAGGCACCAGGTCATCAGTCACAGGATCAGCGGGCACCGGCTCATCAGGCACAGGATCAGCGGGCACCGGCTCATCAGGCACTGGAGCACCAGGTACCGGGTCATCAGGCACTAGATCAGCGTGCACTAGATCAGTGGGCACCAGGTCATCAGGCACAGGATCAGCAAGCTGGACAGCATGTTCAGGTCTTTCAGAAGCAGGTCAAACTCTATTGGCAATTGTGAAGGTAGACTGGAGCAAATTGGCTGGTGTGGAGGCTGGCTTGGGTAGATTAGCTGGAGTGGAGGCATATTGGAACAGATCGGCTGGTGTAGGAGCAGACTGGAACAGATTGGCTGGTGTAGGAGCAGACTGGAACAGATTGGCTGGTGTAGAGACGGGCTTGAGCAGATTGGCTAGTGTGGGGGCAGACTGGAGCAGATTGGTCAGCGTGGAAGCAGACTAGAACAGATCGGTGGGTGTAGAGGCAGACTGGGACAGAGCGGTGGGTGTAGAGACAGTATTGGATACAGGCTGGATAGTGCGGATTGGGAAAAACTTTTGTTTCTTCTTAGGTTTTACCACTGGAGTTCTGTAAGTGACTGCAGGGCTGTAAGTAGGGGGTGCAGTTGATGGAAGAGTATGGCTGGAGTATGGTAAGGAGGGAGTGGACAATAAGGAGGATTTTTGTGGAATTGTTGCAGGCAGTGGAGAAGAGGTTGGTGGGTTAAAGGCAGGGTAGGTGCAGCTGGTGGAGACATGGTACTGATATTTGGTAGGTAGCAAAGTATATTGGGCTGTGGTTGCTGTAGTTGAAGGAGAGAAGGAACTTTGAGCAGGTAGGTCTCTAGTGGCAGGAATGGGCTGGTGCAAGCTGGCTGGGGCTGAATACAATATATCTGACCATGCCTGTAGTAAAGGTTGAACAAAATTTGGTGTACATACAGCCTGTCTGACAAGAGCCTGCACTGCGTTAATGCACTCCATTAACACCTGTCGAGGGCATGCTGAATAATGCACAAAGAAATAAGCTGAGTCATCTTTGAATAACCATACCAGATATTCTACCTGAGCTTTGCTAAAAGGAGGGGAAAAATCATTACTGCCCTTAGGAATGCTGGACAAAGCCAACTCTGCACACACCTGAATTAAAGGCTGAACATCACCAAACAACATACTGCCCTGATCAACTAGGACATGAGCCAGACAGATACATTCCAAAAGCTGGTCCCTAGGTCACTCCTTCAACGTTTGGCATCAATAATCATGATCCTCTGTCACCAGCAGAGAAAAATAAACAAACTCCTCCGGATGCATGTTGCTACCAAAACCAAGATGGCTTCTCTGTGCAGTCACTTCTGGTCAGGACTGGCCTTGGCGTTATGTCAGCAACTGGTGTGACCAGAAATGTGTGAACTGCAACAGAGAATGCCAGACACAAGCGTAAGTGAATAAGGTGCTTTAATTGAAAAGATAAGTGAATGGTGATCTAAATGTACATCTAATATAACAAACAGTGTAACCAACCAAATAACAGAAATAGACAAAACTGCCTAAATAGGTAAAGGGAAATGTCCAAACCGTAAACGAAGCCAGGCCAGGGTCATGCATGGGAGATCGGTCAGAGGGAGCAGGACAAGACAGGAACAGGGAGCAGATGCTGGGGAACATTGGGGGGAAGATCAGGCTGCAGACAGGGGTCCAGGAGCAGGTTCAGGGCTTCAGGTACAGGATACAGAGGCACATGGAGATGAACGCCAAGGCACCCAGCATATATTGCAGACAAGGTTTATATGTCCTTCCTGTAATGAGCATCAGGTGGTGACTCATGAGCCTCTGATTGCTGGGAGACACCCACTGGTGGCCACTGGAACTGCAGCCCATGGATCCAGGAGCCACAGTGCCATCAACAGGTGAGCCCTTTACTGACACCTGCTGGTGGACACCAGAACTGCAGCCCATGGATCCCTGAGCCACAGTGCCACCAGCTGGAGGGACTATTCCTGACAAATTGTCTCTTACCAGACCCAGGGCACCCTATTCTGGATATCTGGACATGTGCTTTGACAAGGACAGAACATGTTTTTGAGTCCTCAGACAGGGATAGAAGTTGCTGTAATTTCTCTCTTTCAATCCTGCTGAGACAGTCCCTTGTTTCCTTCCTTACAAGCAGTAGGAGTTCTTCCTTCTGGCCACAACAAGCATCCAAATCACACCTCACACCCTCCCAAGGAGAAAGTTCCTGGAGGTCTCACCAGATTGTGGTTAGCTATGACAGAGTTCTGTTCAGCCAGCAGTCCAGTCTCTTTTTCTCACCCCCACCCCCGCTAGCTTTAAGCCAGTCCTCTGTTTTCCTCTCAGCAGCCTAATGACATCCTTTCCCTTGCTTTGTTCTATCAGCCAATCCCCATCCTCCAGGATCGATCCATATCCAGGTGCAAACTAATTTTGTTTCTATGCACTAAAAAACATACAACACATTTTGGGGGCCAGAAGAACCCCCCCAATCAGGGATACAACAAAATCAAATACAATATGAATGTACAGTAAATGTGATTGATATGATTATAGTTCTAACACTATGGAAAATCATGGGTAACACACAGTAAATATATATATATATATATATATATTATATATACATTTATATATATATACACTGGATGCCAGCGATGGGTACCGGATGGCATATATGTGTTCCCATCAGGGGATCTGAAAGGATTAACGCACCTGTAAGAGGGCCTGAAGGGGGAAGGAAGCAGTCAGCAGGTGTCTATGAGGGTTTGTTGGAACAAGACACAGTGACTAAGAGAGCTGCAATCTGTTTGGCTACTGAGATGCTGCTGGATTGTTGTGCCCTTTTTCCAGGACCTCTGGAGCAGACGGGAAGTTTAAACACTGTTGTGGGACAGGTTTATGCTGGTGGTAAGCCAAAGTTTTGCCTTGTTAATTTATGATTAAGATAGGGTGTTTTATTTGCTATTGCCATTATTATCAGATGCTACATGGTCCATACATACCATTGTACCACTGTACACATAACTAAAATTTTTCGTTCACACAGGAAATCCCTATTTTGAGTCTATTTAGGGGTCTATTTTGGTGGTAACACCCATACAACACCACATAAATTATTACAACAGTGCCACAAAGTCCCCCTAGTGGTCAAGCAGGAGGACACACAGGGAAGCGCCAACTGCCTATTTTTCTTCTACTTTGGTGAAGGTATGCATACATCACTTTTATATCCTATTTCCTGTTCCAATTGGAAACATTTTTGAGGGACTAGAGAATCGTTAGCAGCATTCTAACAATGCATGTTTTTGCATAGCCTCAATATACAATATTAGCAAATACAGAAGTTCCAATACAATATTCTAATGGAAATGTTTTTAGTTTTAGACATACTGCTATTTTTGTTACTTTATTGATGGTCGTTAGACTAAGGGTTTTGTTGCACCATACAGAGGATACTTTTTTTACAATAACTTTTTAACCTGTAGATCCTATCTTTTTTCTGCGGAATTATGATAAATTTATCTCTGTTTTATTTTATGAGTATTTATTTCAGTTACATGTGCAACAGTATGTATGAACTATGTAACCTAAGATTTTCTATGTTGTCATACATGATTATATCAATTATACTTATATTATATTGTGCAGGGGGAGTCTCTTCTGGCCCCCGAAACGTGTTGAATGTTTTTTAGTGTATACCAATAAATTAATTTAGGGCTGGTTCACACCATAAAAATGCACTCCAGATCCATTCCGGATACGTTTCTGCATGCGCACTTTTTTTTGTTTACAAACGATTTTTATTGGAAGATCAAGAAATGGTACAGCATATTTTGGTTTAACCATAAAGTCAGTAAAAATGTCGTGTAGAAGTTTCAAACATTACAAATAGTGAAGGTTATGGAGAGAAGGGCATAATTATACATATGACATTATGAAGATGAGATAAAGAGAAAAAAAAAGATATCATATTGATAGATTATTACATTAATTCTTGAGGAGTTGGCCAAAGCTTCCATTTAGCCTGGAAAATATGCATAGTATCATTAACCGTGTGTAGAATATATTCTGTTATTTTTATTGAGTTCATGCAGGTTAAAACCTGAGGCCAGGGTAGGGTCGGGGTTTGCCAGTTGCAGGCTATGGTCCATTGGATTGAACCAAATAGAGAGTGTATAAGTTCCATAGCCGGCTGGGGGATATCTGGGATAGAAAAGTATAGTAGGCAGAACTGAGGCGATAAAGTAAGTGTTCATGTTGATGATTTTTTGAATCAGTGAGGTTGTTCTGTCCCAAAAGGGACTTAACAGTGGACAGTCCCAGAAGATATGTATAAGGGAGCCCAGGGAACCACAACCTCTAAAACAATTGGGCGAGAAAGTAGGGTAGAAGGAGTGTAGTTTTTGTGGTGTTAAATACCATCTTGTGGATATTTTAAGGGGGGTTTCTTTAAAGGCCGGAGTCCTGTTACTCCTATTTAAGTTTTTTATCATCGTGTTCCAATTTTTAATGGATATCTTATAACCCAAGTCAGATTCCCATTTTAGCAAAGATCTAGTTTTAATAGGTTGATTTATATTATTTAAATACGAATATAGATTTGAAATGGGTCCTTCCTCTCTAGGGGATTTGATGCATATCTCTTCAAACAGGGAAATGTAATGGGGTGTACTAAGTGGATATTGTGATTGAAAGAATTTTTTAATTAAAGTGTAGTTCTTATTTTGAGATAATGGGAGATTACATTTTTTTTTAATTGATCAAATGGAATAAATTGATTATTTTCCATAAGTGAGAAGATATTAGTTATATTATTAGTTATCCATATATCGTAATCAGGTTTGTTATTAAAAGCTGAAGTAAAATTAGGTTTGCCTACAAATGAGGCCAGCGGGGGAATAGGAGAGGAGAGCTTAAATGTGATTTTATGATGCTGCCAATATTGAAGTAATTGAGAAACTTTGATATTTCGTGAACGAATGGGTTTGTGTAGGTTTCGGTTTGACCATAGAATCCCTTGGAGGTAGTAGGGGAAGATAGAGGATGATTCGAATTGAAGCCAAGGGATATTGATGGTTTTGGAAAACCATTGTGATAAGTGAGATAGTCTTCAGGCAGTGTAATAAAGCCATAAAGTTTGGAAGACCCAGACCCCCGTCTCTATGAGGGCGGTAGAGTAGTTTGTTACTGTATCTAGGCTTTCTACCAGACCAGAGAAATTTATTGATATCCTTTTGCAGAGAGTCTATTTTATATCTTGGAATATTAATCTGCAAAGCTCGAAATTGAAATAAAAGCTTCGGAAGGATACTCATTTTTATCGCGCAAACTCTACCAAGCAGGGAGATACGGAACGATGACCAGGTTTTTAAAAGACTTCTAATCTGCATAAAAAGGCTGGGGAAATTGTTACGATATATGGAGTTAAAGTCTGGGGAGATCAAAACACCTAGATATCTAAGGGGAGCAGTGCACCAAGAAAAAGGGTATGTAGAGATTTAATGGCTGAGGCTAGGTTGGGGGTAATGTTTATTGGGAGGATTGAGCATTTGGAATAATTGATTCCAAGACCCGAAAGGTCCTTAAATATCTTGAGCTCTGAAATCAGACTAGGGATAGATAATAATGGATTTGATAAAAAAAATAATTGCATCATCTGCATATAAACTAATCTTATACTCTAGAGGGCCTTTAGTGTATCCTAAGATATTGTTATTGTTCCTAATAGCGCAAGCGAGGGGTTCGAGGGCAAGGGCGAATAGAAGGGGGGAGAGGGGACACCCTTGTCTAGTGCCTCTGTTAAGCGAAAATAATTCTGAGTTGCTGCCGGGGATTCTAATTCTCGTTTGGGGAAGGTGGTAGAGGGCTTTAAAGCCATGAATGAATGCTTCGGAGAAGCCAAATTTATTGAGAATGAGATCAAGATACGTCCAACTGACGCTATCAAAAGCTTTATCAATATCTAGGGTCAATAAGCACATTTGATGGGAGGATCGACAGGCATCTTGTATTATGTTATTGACTAATCTAATGTTATCAGTTAGTTGTCTGTCTCTTATGAACCCTGACTGATCAATGTGAACTAGGGAGGGGACTATGTCAGCTAGTCTGTCAGCTAGTAGGCGACCAAAAATTTTCAGGTCATTGTTGAGGACCGATATAGGTCGAAAATTTTGTGGGAGAGTATGGTCTTTATGGGGTTTGGGTAGCAGGGATATATTGGCAAGTGTCATTTCTGGAGGAAAGTGATTGCCTTTAGTTTTGTAAGGTGCGAGATCAGAAGTGAAGCAAATTTTTTATAATAGGACATCTGGACCAGGGGCAGTGGAGGATTTTAGGGATTGAATTATACACAAGATTTCATCTTCCGAGCAAGGCATGTTAAGAAAGTCCGTTTGTTGAGAAGTGAGGGTTGGGAGCTGAATATTATTAAGCCAGTTTTGTGCAAATGAAGTAGGGCTGGATGGGGGTTTGATAGAAGGTTTTTATAAAAGTCCAGGAAGATGGCTTGGACATCGTTTGGATGGGATACCAAATTGCCATTAGAATTTCATAATTTGTAAATATGTGGGGGATTGATAAACTGCTTCAATTTCCTAGCGAACATAGAGGATGTATTATTGCCGTGTAAAAGAAATTTAGCTTTGGAGAATCTGATGTTTTTCTCAGTATCCTTTGAGAGTAGTGTGTCTAAGGTATGGCATTTGAGTTCAATCTGTTGCATGAGGGAGGGAGAGGGGGAATAGTTAACTTTATTAGAGAGAATACGTAGATCTTTAGAGAGGGATAAAATGTCCGCTATTCTCGCACTATTTCTAGAAGAGGCTATCTTAATTAATTGACCTCTCAGCACCGCCTTATGAGCGGTCCAGAGAGTGGAAGGGGATACATCATTAGAATCATTGTTGATGAAATACTCCTCAATGTCCTTTGCAATCTGTTGTTGAGTGATAGGGTCAGTGAGCAAAGAGTCGTTTAGTCTCCAGGAGTAGGGAGAAGAAGGTAAACCTATATATGAGGTTTCAAATGTTACTATATGGTGGTCAGACCAGGGACACGGGATAATTTCTGCATTTTTAGAGTTGGCTAAAATGATGGGCTTTGTGAAGATATAGTCTAAACGGCCAAAACTATTATGTGGGTTCGAAAAATGAGTATATTCTTTAATACCTATATTATGAGATCTCCATGTGTCTATTAATTGTAGCGGGTTCAAAGATTTATTTAATGATTTAGGGAAAGCTCTAGAGCTTAGGGATGGGGAGTTTCTGTCCAGAGATTGATGTGCTACTAGGTTAAAGTCACCTCCAGTAATGAGGTGAGGGGAGATATACCTATGGCGTGTATTAAAAAATGTGTTGAAGAAGGTGGAATGGGCTTCATTAGGTGCGTATAACGAGGCAATAGTTAAAGCTCTACCGTTAACTTTACCTTGTATTATAATGAAATGACTATCAGGATCTTTATATATGTGCAAGGTTTCAAAAACTAGTGAATTTTTAATAAATATCGCTGATCCTCTGGTTTTGTTATGATAAGTGGTATAAAAAAGTTGTTGATATCTTTTGTCAAAAAATTTTGGGTGGTTATTAGAATCAAAATGGGTCTCCTGAAGGAGAATTGTCAGCTTTCAATCTTTTATAGTGTCTGAAAGCCTTACGACGTTTAGTTGGGGAGTTGAAACCCTGCACATTGTGCGATATTATTTTAATAGCCATAATTGGTAGGAGGGATATTTGCTGATAGAAGAGTAAGGATTAGGTGTTGAATTAAATTCAAGTGAAGCACTGACAGTATCATAAATGTCATAGGAGGGGTATGACAATTGACCATAAAGCCCATCTGAATGTACCTTATTCATAGTGCTGTAACAGGTTGTCTTATGTGTACATGTATATAAAGATCTTCCAAACAAAAAATAAAATGTTAAATGCAAAATCTAAAACAGAAACATGTCAACTTTATAGTGGAGGCCGAAGGACATATAGTCTATTGGCCTATACTATGTCCAAAGTAGGGACAAAAACCGTCCCGATCCTGTCACCAACTGTAAACGTGTGGCTTAGTCCTACCCCCCAAAACTTAGGAGGAGGAGGAGCCAGGAGGGACCGAATAAGAAGTCGGTACGAGCTAAAAGAAATAAAAGAGAAAAGTTGATGACAAGAGTGGGGTCAAACTAGCACGGCAAACGGACTGTGCGGCATATGGAGGATAGTGTACAAGTGCTACCTGGAAAAAAAATATAAAAGTACGAACAAGTAATTTTAGGATATTATTACATCCCAACAATTATAGAACCTGAGTCAGGAATATTCCCAGTAAGTCGTCAGACCTAGCCGGGAGTAAAAATGTTAACAATTGTTGATTAGAAACAAAAATAGTGCCGTTCAGGGTACGGAGCAATGACTATATAAATGGATAACAAAATAAGACACCAGGGGCGAATACTAAAGGCACTGGAATCAGAACAACCACCATATTATGGGAAAAACGAAGGGATACGTTTCTTAGAGTTGGTGGGCAGTCGTCTAATAGCTGGTGATGCATAAAAAAAAAAAAAAATTAAAGTAAGATATAATTGTCTATGAAAAATATAGCCAACGGGATCTAGGAAGGTTCATTGTAGCGGCTACCAAAGTGATAGTCCAGTGTCAGTATGGTGAGAATTCTAAAACAAGGTGATCTCAGATGGGTGAGTGAAATATTGATCAGTCTGTTATTTATGTGGAGAATATAAAATAACATATAACTGAATCAAAAAAGGAGTTATTGAAGAAAAAAATTAAAATCCAGATGGATAAGCAGCACGACTGGTAAATTAAACTGATGAAGGGGCAGACAATATGTATGAGGATATAGCTGAGATTAGTGTTAAAATAGATAGAATAACACCATTTCTGTTCCGCCACATGGGGGAGACAGAGATCACCTAAAAAAAGAAAAAATATAAGGTGAATGGATGAAACACCCACTGAAATCTTGGTAAATTGGTGTATATATTGGCTAAGAGGCATTGAACGAAAAAAAAAAAAAACATTTTTCAAAAATAAAAGTAAAAGGGTAAGGAATGAAGAGCTCCCTGAGGGAAAAAAATAATGTTGTAATTGACTGAAGGTCACTTTCATAAATTTAAGTTATGAGGTTGCGAGGTTGTTGTCTATTTCTCCTGTTGTCATTCCTTGAGGATGGCATAGACCAGATAGGTGAGGGTCTTGGGGTAGTCTGTAGTCGCAGTGGTGGCTCCGGTTCCAGTAAGCCAAGCTTAATGAGAAGATCTTTTCCTTCGGATAAGTTGTAAACTGTGTATATTGTTCCATTGTGCGGGACGGTGAGCTTGAATGGAAAATCCCATCTATACCTGATTCTAGCACTCCAAAGAACAGAGGTGATTTCTCTCATGTTCCTTCTGCGCTCCAGGGTGGCTTGCGATATATCAGGAAATATTTGCAGTTTGGTTCCGTCTAATATGATATTAAAATTGGATCTAGAGGCTCTGAGGATTTCTTCTTTGATAAGAAAATCTTTAAAGCACATGACTATGTCACGGGGCGGTTTATCCAAAGGAGGTTTGGGGCGTAATGCTCTGTGCATTCTGTCACAAATGAATGCTGAGTCTGGTTTATCAGGAACCAGAGAATGGAACAATTTCAACATAGCAGGAGTTAAATCGGTGACAGATTCTGGTACCCCACACACTCTGAGATTGCACCTTCTATTGCGATTTTCCAAGTCCTCGACTTGCGCCTGAATTTGCGATAGAGTGTCAGCTAGAGTATCATAATCTTTTCTTAAATCATTGTGTGCAAGGGTTAACTCATCATGTTTAGCTTCTAAGCGATCTGTGCGGGTGCCCAGGGTTGCCATTTCTTGTGAAAGAGCCTGGGTGGATTTGCTAATCTCAGAGTGTATTTTGTTGGCAATTCTCTCATATATGGCAGACAAGCTATCCTCTAGATCAGCTTTCGTCAGAGAGACTGAAGGGGGTGAGGGTGAGTACTCACGGTCATCTGTTGCTGTATCAGAGTGTAGGGGATCTTGAGTACTGCACGAGGGAGGTGAGTCAGCGCCATCTTGAGCCATCTTCAGATTTTCTATGGAGCAGAGTAAATAGGCCGTTAATGTGCCCTGGGATCGGCGTTTGCTGGATTTTTTTCTTCCAGGCATGCACGGAAGTATACGGAAGGGAGTGAGCTTCTTATCATCTGCAGTTGCTGTGTTAATAGCCCCGATATAGCCGCTTGTTATGACCGTGCCGTCGGAGCTACATATGGATGTGTCCGTCCAGCTCCGCGCCGCGCATGCGCCCCCCTGCATGCGCATTTTTGACGCGTTCCAGTGTGGTTTTGATGCATTTTTGGAGCATTCCAGGTGCTTTTTTTCTTCTTTTTTCCTGTTTTTTTCACTATGCTAAAGTCCAGTGCATTTTTGATGCATTTGTATGAGTTCCAGTGTGTTTCAGTACATTTTTTATGTGTTTTACTGCGTTCCAGTACAGTCCAGTGCAGGTAAAATGCAACATGTTCTACTTTTTTTTCTGAGGATAGGTGAAAGGAGTGCCCTGAGTCAGGTAAAAAATTGATAAATGTAGTTTTTATTGTAATAGATAAAATGTGGTAAATCCAACGCGTTTCAGGGGATCAAGGACTCCCCCTTCTTCAGGGCTAATAGAGACAAAGCTGGGCTTGTGACTACCGCCAGGCTATTCTCAGTTGTTCACAAGGTCAGTATTCCATACGGACCCCATCTTATCCTAGGACCCCCTTTCCTCGGTTGCCCCATGCCAGACAATTCCCCCCCTACCCGCAGTCTGATCCCTGCCACTCCCTGTCCTCCCAGCCCATCCATTGTCTACCTGCAGCTGTCATCTCTGGGGTGAGGGACCAGTCGCCTTCTCCCCCTCCCCCCACCCGTAGTCCCCTCGCTCCCCTATGACAGCCGTCATCTTTTCACTGCAGGACACTGGCTCTCGACTCCTCAAGTTCGCCCCACCACTCTCATCCCACAGCCGCTCGCTCCCAAGGTCCCCGTCCACCCTCACTTCCCTCTCCCTAAACCCCCCCTCTCTCTCAGGATCAAGTCGATCCTCTTTGCTGCCAGGCTCACGCCTGCACCCCGGCTGTTTCCATTTCCTGGCGACTCAGTTGTGGCAGCTCTCACAGGCAGCGCCCTGCTCCTGTCCCATACATGTATGCCATGAAGCGGCCAGTCTCTACTCTTCATATTATCACTGATCTCCAGGCAGAGTCTTGGGTCCTCACCATGCCCATCACGGCCCCCCCTCCTCTTTCTC
>BLSH010365577.1:503295-526562 GCA_018402905.1 Glandirana rugosa
CCCCCCCCCCCCAGACACCCCAACCCCCCCCCCCCCAGCAGCGGCCCGTCCCCCTCTCCCTTTCTAATACCACACTGACCTTTTCTTCCCTCTAGATTCAATTGTCATAAAAGACACACAATCCTTGAAATATCCTGCATACTGCAAACAGACACCAGCAGGTCAGTAAAGATAACTTTGGCTAAACATATAGTCTAATGGACAAAAGCCTTATTTTTGTATATTAACGTTATCATTCGTTTACTATCACTGTTCATATGTGCTTTTTAACCAAGTATTTATCTATAAAATCTGTTTACATAAATTGTATATTTTTTATACGCATTGCTCCTTTTCTTTTTCCCAACAGACCTTGGATACAGTTTTATGGAAATATTTTTAGAAAGGATTTTAATAGTTTGCATCTTTTTAGCTACTTGCAATTAGCACTCTTGTCTTCTAAAATAGAAGTACTAGTATGACATCTTAACATAATCATGTACAAACGTTTGCAGGCCCTTTACAGCCTTCTCTTTTGCATAGGTATATCATGTTTATGTATACATTTTCTGTAGAATTTTATCCTTGTCTCTATTAGCCCTGAAGAAGGGGGAGCCCTTGATCCCCCGAAACGCGTTGGCTTTACCACATTTTATCTACTACAATAAAAACTACATTCATCAATTTTTTACTTTACTCCGGGCGCTCATTTCACCTAGCCTCAGATCAAGTTGTGGAAACGACTTTGCAAGCCGTATCCAGAGGTAGCAGCCCAAGCCCCGCAAGAGGGCCCACCACCCCTCCTTTACCTAGTCTGGCTAGACACACTAGGAGCACATGCTCCCACTACCACTCATGCACAGACTCCGAATTAAGGTAGTCAGCCCAGCGTGGTCTCTCACCTGTAAGATCAACTTTTTTTTCTGGAACTGATAAGCCCTGGAACTGACTGTACTGGTGTGAACTATGCCATTGGAAACTATATAACCTACCTATATAACGCACTGGACTGCATGTGGTGTGAACTGGCCCTTAGACTCTTGTCATTTGGTCTGATGCTCCTTCCATTGGTGCATGCTTTTTTCTGGTAATCTGTTGAGTAGTCGCAGGAGGGTAGCCATGTCTGTTGTGTGCAGCCTAACTTGAAACAGGATGCTCTCTGAATGGTTTCGTCCTCTTATTACTTTGTATGAACTCATATTAAAGTCCCAGCACCTCTTGAATGCTTTTTTCTTCATTTGAACCATTGGCCAAATATGGCCACATGGTCGTATTTGGGCAATCCCATTGGCCAAGAAAGGTCATGGCCATTGAAATTACTGGATATACCCTCACCCCTTGCATTTAGCTGCAGAGCCCGGAGTACTTCTTAATCATTCATGTAGTGGGGGAAGTCACTATCTGGGGGCCTCTTTATGTTTAAAGGAGGTTTCCAGATTTGGACAAGCCCCCTGCCCAAAGACCCTCATGGCCATAGGCACGGGGGGGGGGCAGTCTCATTCTCCTCCTTTCCTGGCCTGCATACTCAGATAGGAGTCTGGTAGGGATTTTGGTGGGGACCTTGTGCTTTGTTTTTCATGTTTCCAGGGGATCTCCCTAAAATCTATACCAGATTTTTTTGGGTGGGGTCCCCCATTAACATACATACCAGACTTTCATCTAGGATAAGGGTCTGGTATAGATGAAGCAATCCTCCCCAAAATGCTTTGTGTAGAATCAGAAGTAAACAGCTGAAGCTGTCATTTACTTGTACTTTCCTTCTAAGGCTCCATCCACAGTTTGCATCTCACAAAATTGAGTACACCCCTAACATTTTTGTAAATATTTTATTATATCTTTTCATGTGACAACACTGAAGAAATGACACTTTGCTACAATGTAAAGCAGTGAGTGTACAGCTTGTATAACAGTGTAAATTTGCTGTCCTCTCAAAATAACTCAACACACAGCCATTAATGTCTAAACCACTGGCAACAAAAGTGAGTACACCCCTAAGTGAAAATGTTCAAATTGGGCCCAAAGAGTCAATATTTTGTGTGGCCACCATTATTTTCCAGCACTACCTTAACCCTCTTGGGCATGGAGTTCACCAGAGCTTCACAGGCTGCCACTTGAGTCTTCTTCCACTCATCTGATGACATCACGGAGCTGGTGGAAGTTAGAGACTTTAGAATCCTCCACCTTCCATTTGAGGATGCCCCACGGATGCTCAATAGGGTGTAGGTCTAGAGACATGCTTGGCCAGTCCCTCACCTTTACCCTCAGCTTCTTTAGCAAGGCAGTGGTCATCTTGGAGGTGTGTTTGGAGTAGTTATGTTGGAATACTGCCCTGCGGCCCAGTTTCCGAAGGGAGGGGATCATGCTCTGCTTCAGTATGTCACAGTACATGTTGGCATTCATGGTTCCCTCAATGAACTGTAGCTCCCCAGTGTTGGCAGCACTCATGCAGCCCCAGACCATGACACTCCCACCACCATGCTTTACTGTAGGCAAGACACACTTGTCTTTGTACTCCTCACCTGGTTGCCACCACACACACTTGACACCATCTGAACCAAATAAGTTTATCTTGGTTTCATCAGACCACAGGACATGGTTCCAGTAATCCATGTCCTTAGTCTGCTTGTCTTCAGCAAACTATTTGCGCACTTTCTTGTGCATCATTTTTAGATGAGGCTTCCTTCTAGGACGACAGCCATGCAGACCAATTTGATGCAGTGTGCAGTGTATGGTCTGAGCACTGACAGGCTGACCTCCCACCCATTCAAACTCT
This sequence comes from Glandirana rugosa, assembly GCA_018402905.1. Taxonomy (NCBI): domain Eukaryota; kingdom Metazoa; phylum Chordata; class Amphibia; order Anura; family Ranidae; genus Glandirana; species Glandirana rugosa. The sequence continues at coordinate 506,048 of BLSH010365577.1, forward strand.
GCAGCAATGCTGGCATCACTCATACGTCTATTTCCCAAAGACAACCTCTGGATATGACGCTGAGCATGTGCACTCAACTTCTTTGGTCGACCATGGCGAAGCCTGTTCTGAGTGGAACCTGTCCTGTTAAACTGCTGTATGGTCTTGGCCACCGTGCTGCAGCACAGTTTCAGGGTCTTGGCAATCTTCTTATAGCCTAGGCGATCTTTATTTAGAGCAACAATTTTTTTTTTTCAGATCCTCAGAGAGATCTTTGCCATGAGGTGCCTGTTGAGCTTCCAGTGATCAGTATAAGAGAGTGAGAGAGATAACACCAAATTTAACACACCTGCTCCCCATTCACACCAGAGACCTTATAACACTAATGAGTCACATGACACTGGGGAGAGAAAATGGCTAATTGGGCTCAATTTGGACATTTTCATTTAGGGGTGTACTCACTTTTGTTGCCAGCAGTTTAGACATTAATGGCTGTGTGTTGAGTTATTTTGAGGGGACAGCAAATTTACACTGTTATACAAGCTCACTACTTTACATTGTAGCAAAGTGTAATTGTTGTCACATGAAAAGATATAATAAAATATTTACAAAAATGTGATGGGTGTACTCACTTTTGCGAAATACTGTATGCATGTTTGATGTGCCAAGAAAGCTCCTGCACCATTTTAGGTGACGAGCTTCGCTCAATATTAATGTGTGCATTTTGCTGCGATTGCCACGTGTTTTTGTTGAGCGGCAATCGTGTCAAAATTGCATCACACTTAGGGTGCTATTAAGAGTGAATGGCACCCAAACATGCATCATGAGATTTGGAAACACGGGATAGATTTGTTTTGACTCTGCCCCATCAAAATGAATGGGTTGTAAAACGTACCTTAACGACTTGCTGTCCGTGACAATTTTTACATTTCTCACATACATGTTAATATCAGCATTTTTTTTACTAGAAAATTACTTAGAACCCAAACATTATATACGTTCTGAAGGCAAAGGCCCTGAAGAAGAAAATTGTGACTGTTTAAATTTATCTCACACGATATTTACACAGTTGTTTATCAAGCACACATTTTCAGGAAAAAATACACTTGAATTAATTTTAGTGCACACAAACACAGTATAATATAATAAAATAATATTTTTTTTGTAAAATATAAAAGATAATGTTGTGTGGAGTAAATAGATACCAAACATATCAAGATTCAGAATTGCACATGCCTGTGAAAAGGCCAAAAATGACAGTACCTAAAATTATTCATAGGTAATGCTTCAAAAGGCTTTACATGTTACCAGTTTAGAGTTAAGTCTCAGCTCTGGCACTAGAATTATTGCTCTCATTTGAATGTTTGCTGTGATACCTTACGTGTATGATGCAATCACCATTTACTGTACATATGCATGCAGGACCTATATGCTTGTTTGCATTTGCACGTGAGTAAAGGTGTGCTTTACATTTTATTAAAATGTATTTTATTTCAATTTGTATTTTTTTTTACATTTTTAAACATTTTTATATTCAACTTTATTGCTATCAAAAGGGTGAAACCACTTGTGAGAGCTTGGGCAGTGGCAGGTACTTTTTATGGAGAGATCAGGGTCTATTATACACCTGATCCCTCCTCTGCCCTCCAAGTCAGCAGATAAAGTTACCCCTGCTAGCACAATTCCTCTCTGCCTTGTAGTACAAATCTGCCCCCTTCAGATTCCCCTTCTGGTACAAATCTTCTTCTTCCCCTGCTCCAAATCTCCCTTAGCACAATCCCCCACAATCCCACTTTCTATCACAAATTATCTTATCCCCTCCAGCACAAATCCTCCCCCTGATCACCCATCCAAGCATACTGTATATCCTCCTCCCCCCAACCCCTTCTTCTAGCACAAATCCTCTTATTCCCCCCTCCCAGTAACACTCCCCCACTACCATCACCCCTCCAACCACAAACCCTCTCCCCACCTAATAGAAATATTCTTCCCTCCAAATGCCCCCAGCACAACTCCTCTTATTCTCCCCCCTAACAAATAGTTCCTCCAAGCACATACCTCAGATACAGTGTGGCTCAATATCAGGAGATGTCCTTCCTCCCAGGCTCCTCCTTGTGTTCTGTCATAACACATGCCAATGAGGAGGCTAGGGGAAGTGTCCCTCAACTCTGACATTTGGTAGGCAGCCGGCAGGTACAGATGTTGGCTGTTGCAGTGCTGGGCAATCATAGCGGCAGGGACCCAAAGGAGACGCAGAACACATGCCCTAGGTGCTTGGTGCTAGCAATGCCACTGGTACCCCCCTCCACATTTTAACCCTGCACTAGGGCATGTGCTCCAAATGTTGTTTTTCATAAAGGGGTTTATTTACTCAACATGGAGATTGCACAATCTGGTGCAGTTGTGCATGATAGCTTCTAACTTCAGCTTGTTCACTTAAACTCTGCCAAAAAAAAAAAATGGAAGCTGCTTCGTTTCTATGAAGAGCTGCACCAGATTTTACACTCTCCAGTTTTATGCCTGGTACACACGATGAGATTATCGGACAAATGACCGTCCATTTTTTTTTTTTTTTGCATGATAATCTCAGATCGAATCTAAAGAGTTTACTTAAGTCACGAAAATTCTGGTATGACAGAATAAAAAATCGTAAGTGATGTCATGTTTTGTAGTGTATTTGTATTGCATTTTCGAGTGACAACTGTACTGATTAAACTAAAATCATACGATCTGGCATCGTACGAAAAATTTTTATGTGCATGCCTGATCGGATAATATCGGCTGAACTGTCATGATAAGCTCTGGAAAGCACTGTACTAACGGTCCGATTATCGTACAATTGCTTCGACACGCGTGTATGGGTCTTTAGTCGTTCAACCTCACAGTGTCAATTACTCATAACTCGCCTGCTCCAAAGGTTAGAAATCACTTCCCAGCTGCTGAATTCAGGTTTTCGGTTAAGGCACTTTGTTGATGGAAGGATGTTTCATCTTCAGATGACTGCAATCCATCATGAAGTCTACTATACTGGACTATATTACATTATTAAGTTGGATTTTTTTTTCACACAAATTTTGGTTTTAGATTGGGTTTAATTATCAGTGACATAGTGCTGGAGCCCATGCAGTGTTTTGTTTATTAAGTCCAGTTGTGAATTTAGAAGTTCAGGCTCTATATAATAACATAGTAAGCCACAACAATATTGTTACCATTCCCATATTCCCCTATGGAATATGCCCCAGTGTTTCACAGGATTTTTAGTACATTAGCAACATACCTACTTCCAGTGGAATGCACAAACCCCCCTAGTTCAGTTATTTACTTGGTATAAAATGATATAGTAGGGCATAAGACTTCAAAATTAAATCCACATGATTATTATACAGTGTACTCTTAGCACTCATACTGTGTGTTTATACTCACAACATAAAGAATTTATTATGTGAAAATGAGAATTCATTATTTTAGACAAATGCTCAGAGGGGTTTCCTTAAATTTGATCCTAATTTAAATCTGATGCCTAACTGTACATTGAAATCACGGAGAGTGAATACAGGACTGTACAAGCATGAGGCAGATCATATGCAATATGTTACAAAACCACAACGGCCCCTCCTGTCATCACAGTGCTTTTAGCTGAATGTAGCATGAGACTAAAGGCCATATAGATACACTGTGAATGGTGATCTGCGGTTTCCAGTGTTGACGTCTGCTGGATCTGTAGCATGTAAAATTATGAAGAGAACTATTGAACTGCTGCTTTAAGCATACTTGTTTAATAGGCAATTGGTGGAATTGACCTATAAATCTTTTCCAGTGTTTACAAAAGGAAACTGAAAAGATTACAGACATGTAATATGATTTACCTGTTTCTAGTCAAGTATATTATCTAGCAACAGCCACTAAAAGCAGGTAAAAAATACAACTAAATGAATTAAGGAACAACTCTTTGCCCGCCGGTGACACATACCAGCCATGATGCAGCTTACTTGTGTATATATTGTGACAAACAGCCCATGTCAGTTGTTGATGGAATATAACTGCCACATAGAATCTTGAGCTTCTTAAGGTAAATGGGTGGCAGGGAGAGGTCTGTAGGCAGCAAGGGGTTAACTATTGGTCACACATTGCTTCCCAGCTGGGGTATAATTTTGCCTGACCTGGGTGTAATCAGTGGTGGTGCTGAGAGAGAAGGAGCAGGCTGTGAGGGAACATGCCTGCAAAGACTGAAGCAGACCCAGTGAGGCCTATCTGTTAGCCAGGAGGCTTTTATTTATATAATGGACTTTTCTTTTGGGACTGTTTTCTACCCCTGTGAGGGAAGCCTTTCTGTTATCCTCATTTGCTGAATGAATAAACATGGGCAGGAAGCCCTTAACCTGACATACAGCTGGGTTACATGTTTGAGAACCTCTCCACTTGAAGCACACAATATGTACAGTAAAACCTTGGATTGCGGGCATAATTTGTTCCGGAAACGTGCTTGTAATCCAAAGCACTCCTATTTTAAAGCAAATTTCCCCATAACAAATAATGGAAACTCAAATGATTCTTTCCACAACCATTTATTCATAAGTCCTTCAGTCTATAGTCCATATAAAAAAATTATAGCATTATGTGACTTCAAGACAGCTTTGAGGCAACTTCAGGGAATGCCTGGGTAATCTTCAATTAAGATGAGGATCTGACTTAGGGCTCAGTCGCTGGGGGTGGCTTCTGGGGCTATAGCCCCGAATCTGGGGCCCATAGCCCCAAGTCTCTTACTGCAGGGGCCCCGGGCGGGCTGCTAGTGAGAGCCATGGGCGGGCTGCTAGTGAGAGCCGCGGACGGGCTGTTAGTGAGAACTGCGGGTGGGCTGCTGCTAGGTGAGAGCCGCGGGTGGGCTGCTAGTGAGAGCTGCGGGTTGGCTGCTGCTAGTGAGAGCTGCGGGCGGGCTGCTAGTGAGAGCCAGGGCGGATGAAAGAAGCAAGCGGTGGGCAAGCAGAGATGACACCCGCCCAGCATTACTGCTCTTCCGCCCTCGCAGCCGGGCCTCTGCAATGTCGGAGGTGTGGCGGGGAGCACAGAGATGACACACCGCTCTCCTGCCCTCACTCAGAAGCGAATGCACCTGCTAAATGGGCCAGTGCTGCCACCAATGCAGCGACATTGCACATTTGGTGGCACTGGCTGCAATTGATCATCCGCATCTGGTGGCAGGCGACGTGGCAAGTAACAATCTGCATCTGGTGGCAGGCGATGGTGGCAAGTGACAAGCTGCATTTGGTGGCAGGCGATGTGGCAAGTGACAATCCGCAAATGGTGGCAGGCGACGTGGCAAGTGACAATCCACTCTTCTGGTGGCAGGCAGTGCTGGCAAGTGACAAGCTGCATCTGGTGGCAGGTGACATGGCAAGTGACAATCCACATCTGGTGGCAGGCGACGTGGCAAGTGACAAGCTGCATCTGGTGGCAGGTCATGTGGCAAGTGACACGCCCAGGGCTCCCACTGATTCTGCATTATGGTGAGAACTATTTCATTTTATATTACAGGGTTATAATAGAAATAATGCGCTTCAGTCATCCTGACACAATTCCAACCATGTTGCCGGGATGATTGAAGCAATAAGGGCCGGTTCACACAGGGGCGATCCAACTTGCGGGGCGACTTTGCTAGCCGATTTGAAAGCAACTTCAGCACGACTTTGGGCAACTTATAGGGCGACTTGAGGCGACTTACAACACGACTTCATGCCAGGCGACTTTGCTGTGGCCAATCAGAGAAGGGAGGGGGTTGCCCTAAAATAAATTCTATTCTTTTCACTGTGAAGTCGCTTATGTTTAGATGGGGATCCAACTTGGAAGCAACTTCCATTGAATTCTATGGGCACAAGTCGGATAGAGGTCGCCCCCAAGTAGTACAGGAATCTCTTCTCAAGTAGCCTTGAAGTCGGAGCGACTTCAGTAGTGTACATTAAGACAGCTCTCATTCACTTCAATGGGATTTCTTGTGTCAAGCGACTTGAGGCAACTCAAGTCGGATCGCAAGTCGCCCCTGTGTGAACTGGCCTAACACCAGGTGTTTGGGGTATCTTTATCTGCTGAATATTAAACTTTCTGGAATACACATATTGCTATGGTAGTGTAGGATCTGGGCCTGCTGTCCCTCCATCCTTCTTTCTTTCCTTCCTTCTCTTCTCTCTCCTTCCCTCCCTAGCTCTTTCTTTCTTCCTTCCTCCATCCCTCGTTCATCTCAGACTTGAACCACACCCCTTTGAGCCACGCCCTTTAAGCCACACCCACTAGTTTGTTTAAACCACACCCATTTTCGCTAGCAACGCGCTTCGCAAGCCGCATTTCTTCGTGCTGAAGCCTCTGGTCTTTTTCCCACCTAGCAACACCCCTGGGGTTCATGCATACTGCAGCTGAAAAAAAAGCTGCTTTTTACAGGCATTTGAGCTTTTATTTCAGCTTGAAGATGCTTGTGCTTTGTGCTCTTGTGCACATTTTTATTTCTTTTTCGAGCTTCTTTGAGCTTTTTTTGAGCATAAGTGTTTTTCTCACAAACCCTCCTTAACCACTTCAGCTCCGGAAGGATTTACCCCCTCAATGACCAGGCCATTTTTTGCGATATGGCACTGCATCGATTTAACTGACAATTGTGCGGTTGTACCCAAACAAAATTGACATCCTTTTTTTCCACACAAATAGAGCTTTCTTTCGGTGGTATTTGATCACCTCTGCGGTTTTTATTTTTTGCGCTGTAAACAAACAAAGAGTGACAATTTTGGAAAAAAAAAACATTATTTTTTACTTTCTGCTATAATACATATAAAAAAAACAAATGTATTCATCAGTTTAGGCCAATATGTATTCTATATATGCTTGGTTAAAAAAAAATCTCAAAAAGGGTATATTGATTGGTTTGCGCAAAATAGCGTCTACAAAATAGGGGATAGATTTATGACATTTTTATTATATTTTATTTTTTACTAGTAATGGCGGCAATCAGTGATTTTTAGCTGGACTGCAATATTGCGACTGACAGACCAGACACCTAACTGACATTTTTGACACTTTTTTGGGAACCATGTGACATTATTACAATAACCAGTGCTAAAAATATGTACTGACATTGTATTCATGACACTGGCATGGTAGGGGTTAACATCAGGGGCGATTAAGAGTTTAAATGTGTTCCCTGTTTGTGTTTTCTAACTGTATGGAGGACTACTGTGTGCTTAGCCGGCAGGTGGACATAGAGTGCAACGGATCTGCTGATTGGCTCCCCTGCTGGTCAATTGGCGTGTGCGCTCCCTTCTGGTGGTGCGCGTGCGCCTACAAATGCTAGTGCACAGACTGCTGTACTGGTATAGCGATTCTTGCAGCTGAGCCACCTTGCCGCAGTATAACTGTGGTGGGTGGCCGGCAAGTGGTTAAAGTCTTTGGGCACAAGTCAGATAGAAGTCGCCTTGAGGTAGTACAGGAAACTTTTCTAAAGTCGGAGCAACTTCAGTAGTGCTTTCATTGACTAAAATGGGATTTCACATGTCACGCGGCTTGGAGTTGGATCTCAAGCTACTCGTATTGCAAGACATTGCTTGTTTATCAAGTTCAAATCTACGAACAAAGTTTGAACGTCTTGTAAAACACTCGCAGACCAAGTTACTTGCAATCCCAGCTTTTACGGTAGATGAATCTTAACACATACTGTACATCCACATTTCCAACATATCCCATAAGCAGGGCTCAACATCTCAAGTCCTGAGCTACTAGCCAGGCCTTAAGAGTTACTCGCCACTAGTTGCCCCACCCAACCCCTACCTTGCCCCGCCCCTAATTCCACCACCAAACATGTCCTCGTAAATTATATCATGAAATTACACTGTTAAATGTGTAATGCAGAATTAAGTTACAAAAATAAATATTAACAACAACTTTAACTATATTAACATAAAGCATATCAGTACCTATTAGTGCAACATCATCAGTGCCCATCAGTGCCGCCTATCAGTGCCCATCAGTGCAGCCTCATCAGTGCCCATCCATGCAGCTTCATTAGTGCCCATCAGTGCAGCATTTCAGTGCTGCCTTTATCAGTGCAGCCTCATCAGTGCCCATCAGTGCAGCTTATCATTGCCCATCATTGCCGCCTCATCAGTGGTCATCAGTGCAGTCTCCCTGTAGAAGCCAGTGTTAGGGTATAATATGGCCAATCTGAGCTGCAGTGATGGAAAACTCAGAAAGGATCTTTATCAAATATTGCAACAATGAGGGAGATTTACTAAAACTGGAGTGTGCACAATCTGGTGTAACTCTGCATAGAAACCAACCAGCTTCCAGTGTTTTTGTCAAAGCTTAATTGACAAGCTGAAGTTAGAAGCTGATTGGCCACCATGCACAGCCGCACCAGATTCTGAGTGCTTATGTTTTATTAAACCTCCTCCAGTGTGTCTTTTAAACTCAGCAATGCATGAAGAGAAGCTTGTACATCCAAAACACCAACACCCAAACACCAGTGAAGTACCTTGGCATATGCAGTGCAGTGTAGTGAGGAATGCAAAAACTTGTACATTTGGGAAACTAACTAACCTCTCAACAAATGAATGGCCCAACACAGAAGGGCAAGATCTGCGGGTCAACAATTCATACCTACAGCCATGTAAATCAAAGGCTTAACACCTATGAAGCCTTGCTGGCACCAAGGATAGGATTATGTAATTTAAGCAGGGTTGTTCTAAATTTTCACACCTTCCATCCTGCTCTTGGACAATAGCATCTTTCTTTTCATGCTGATTGGCTGAATGTTTTGGTACTATCTGTGTGGATATAAATGCTGGTGTATTTTCTTAATGCTCATTAAAACTTAAGAAGCAGTTTGACTGAGCTACAAAACATCTTTATCATTACAGAACAAGTATAGTAATTGTGACTAACTACTACTAGATATACCATAACCTGAGAATGTTCAGAGATATTTGTTAAATTTGTTTATTTTTTGCTGTTCAACATTGGTGATTCATTGGGGCATTCCCTGAACATTTTAAAGAATAAGTGCATTTATGTTGTGCTTTTCCTCACAGGGCCAAATTTCATCATCATGATGACAACTTAAATAGGACATACACTGATCAGCCATAACTTTATGACCACCTAATATTGAGTAGGTCCCCCTTTTCCCATCAAAACAGCCCCTTTTGCTGCCAAAACAGCCCTGACCCATCAAGGCATGGACGCCACTAGACCTCTGAAGGTATGCTGTGGTATCTGGCACCAAGCTGTCAATTGCAGATCCTTTAAATCCTGTAAGTTGCAAGGTGGGGCCTCCATGGATCGGACTTGTTTTTTCAGCACATCCCACAGATGCTGTATTGAGATCTGAAGAATTTGGAGGCCAAGTCAATACCTCACAGTCATTGTTTTGTTCACCAAGCAATTCTTGAACCATTTTGCAGTGTGGCAGGATGCATTATCCTGCTGAAAGGGGTCTACTGCCATAAGGGAATACCATTTCTATAAAGGAGTGTACTTGGCCAGCAAAAATATTTAGGCATGTGGTACATATCAAGTAACATCCACATGAATGGTAGGACCAATGTTTCCCACCAGAACATTGCCCAAAGTATCAAACTGCCTCTGCCGGCTTGCCTTCTTTTCATACTGCATCCCGGTACCCTTTCTTCCCCAGGTAAGTGATGCACATCCACCTGGCCATTCACACGGTGTACAAGATAATGTGATTCATCAGACCAGGTGATCTTCTTCCATTACTCTGTGGTCCAGTTCTGATGCTCACAAGTTCATTGTAGGTATTGGCTGTAGATATGGGTCAGCATGGGCACCCTGACCGGTATGTGGCTATGCAGCCCCATACACAACAAACTGCATTGCCCATTGTTTCTGCTTTCAATATATCAACTTCAGAGATGTCATTTTTATTTGTTGTCCAGTATGTAGCAATGTCCCCGACCTCTAGAGGCCTAGTGGTGACCTCCAGAGTCAGGGACAGCTGACATTCCTCCTCAGGGTGCAGGTTTCTAGGCATGGGAGCTACTGACCCCAAAATTGCTATATCTTTGTTTTATACTGGCTGGCCATTTTATTTGTTATTTTAGTTCAAATAAATGCACCTCCTGATAGAGGTTTTTCACACTATTGGAGCTTTTCCTCTTCCTTTGGATCTATATATGTATACCTGCTGCTGAACTACCGGGAAGTTATCGATCTACCATCTGTTGGTTCCATCCTCCATGGAGTGACACCTGGTCGTCTTATCGTGTGACAGAGGGACAACTACCTGTCTTACAAGTAAGACGAACTACTACCCACATCAACGGTCGTCTAGGGAGTGTGTGACGTTCGCTTGGATTCCAGTGGTCTGAAGCTAGATATATTTTTGGCGTTAATATATCTTACCTCTGGTAAGCCTCCTACCTATAAGAGATTGGATCTCCCTTGATGACACTCTTTTCATCCTCTAGCCTGTGATATGCCTGATGAACTTTGACAGATCTTAATTTTTGATAGTGACTTTTGTTTGATACACTTATTTCTCACTTCTCATGTGGCACTAATTGGAATTATGTTTGAGGAACTTTGATAGGACTCAACACATATTTGGATAGGAATTGCATACCTTGCATCCTATTTATTCACATTTAACCATTTCACTTAGGACTCTGGTTGGGTCCACTATAGTTGATTATTACAACCTTTCACCTACTGTGGGTCTATGCATTTGATATTCATATATATTCACAATTTTGGTTATTATTTTCACTGTTGAGTTGAGCGCTATATTATTTATATACAGGTTTCTAGGCATGGTGGGTGTAGTGCAAGGTGGAATGATTGGGCACCAGTCACTTTTAAAATGAACAAAAAGAGATTTATTGTCTCTTAACAGGAACTGGGGGAGAGAGGGTTAGGGCCAGGACACCCTTAGGCAATATACAAACAGGTAGACCCCGCAGACAAAACGAGAAATAGGCTGACAGCAATACAGAAAAAGGGCCTTTAAGCCGAATACAGCAATCTGTATATTCGTAGCAACTGGTGTCTCCTATAGCAACACTTCACTCTCGATACTTCCCTGTAGATCTCTGCTCACAACTCACAGTATCCCACTCTAGATCACTCAAGCTTCACCCACGCTATCCCGCTGGGTCCCTGACTTGAACCACAGCTACCCGCTGTACTTATCTTCATCACCTGCTGGGTTCCCAGATGAGACTACTGAAGCTTTCCCACCTCTTCACCATCCCCGGCTAGTGAAAAAGGGCTGCTCTGGTACTCCTTCAGACCTCCATCCTCTCTACACCTGCCTCTGGTAACAGGAGTGGTTGTCCCTTTTTTGTGGCAACTGCTTCTCTTTTATCGCTGGCACTGATCCGGTACTCCTTCAGGCAGAACCTGCTCAGCTTGATTAAGCCTCTGACTTGAAGCCTAACTCAATGCTGCTGCTTGGATTCCTGGATAGTCCTTGGACAGGCCTAGCAGCCAGGTGCTCCCGGAATAGGCCTCAGGCTTCTAGCCTAGCAACCCGTAGCCATTCGACATACGTCCACCCAGGCGGCTGCCTGGGTGGCCAAGAACCCGATCACCTGACTCCTCCAAATAAATAGACTATCCCAGCATGCTCAGCGGCCGAAAAAAAACCCTGCTGATTGGCTGAGACACCATATCTATTCATAACCTGCATTCATTGTGATCCATCATTCTATTGTCAGAAGCAGCAGTGCCACCCAGTGACAGAAGAGATTCACTACCAATTAGCCAGGCTAGTTACCACCTAGCACAACTAAATTTGTTAGCAGCCCTATTTAGGACCAGGGTGCTACAAATATATCCCACCAACTTTCAGACGCCATTGTAAATAGATAACCAATGTTATTCACTTAACCTGTCAGTGGTCATAAAGTTATGGAAGATTGGTGTAAATAGAGCATTCTTACGTTTTATAATTGGCCCTGCAGATCTTTAATAGGTGACCTGCCTCACTGCATCTCTCTATTGCACTGCTCTCTATTGCATTTACTGTAAGTAATATAGCAATGTCACCTCCTTGCTTCAGCCTGCTGACAAGGGATGCAGAAGCTCGCTAATAAGGTCACCTAGGTACTTCTCCCTTTCCTTTCGTTAACCATGTTCTCTGTATAGGACTGACCACATTGTACAATACATTAAAAGTCAATTGGCTGACATTACTTTTTCTCCCTCTTTCAGTCTCAGTGCAGCTGTGTAGAGGACTGTAGCGAGCTAATATAAATTCAAATTCACGTGCAATTCAAATTAAATACAGTTAATTTTTAATGAATACACCTACATTAATAGTTATATATTCATATCAACATGTGGTAAAGGGCTAAGCCTTCTTTATTGCTTTGTGTTTATTACTTACTTAAATATAAATTAAGGGATAACATTGTTTCAGAGTTTACTTAAACAAGTGTAATGTATGGAATTACGGTATACCTGTAATGTGTTATGGTTTAAATTTGCATCTGGTGGAAACGAAAGAATCTATTAAGTACAAGTACAGTTACTTGTCACAATGGAGGGGACTACATATGATTCAATAGATCTCTAGCATTATCTATGGTTACTCATGAAATGCTCAAAAAGACACGTTTCCACATGGCCAAGAAGCAAGTGTGAACATTCTAAAACATAAAATCTTTAAATTACAAATGCATAAGAAATTAGATCAGTAACAAACCAAACTGCATGGTTTTACCAAAACATTTAAACTACAGCACTAGGAGTGAGACTGAAAGTGCCAACAATCATCCACATGACAGGCAAAGATTAATGACCTGCAATATGGAGACTTGATTACTATATGAAGTACCAACAATCATCAAAAACGACATACAGTATCTCACAAAAATGAGCACACCTCTTACATTTTTGTAAATATTTTATTATATCTTTTCATGTGACAACACTGAAGAAATTACACTTTGCTGCAACATAAAGTAGTGAGTGTACAGCTTGTATAACAGTGTAAATTTGCTGTCCCCTCAAAATAACTCAACATATAGCCATTAATGTCTAAACCGCTGGAAACAAAAGTGAGTACACCCCTAATTGAAAACGTCCAAATTGGGCCCAATTAGCCATTTTCCCTCCCCATTGTTATGTGACTCGTTAGTGTTACAAGGTCTTAGGTGTGAATGAGGAGCAGGTGTGCTAAATTTGGTGTTATCGCTGTCACTCATAATGGTCACTGGAAGTTCAACATGGCACCTCATGGCAAAGAACTCTCTGAGGATCTAAAAAAAAAGAATTGTTGCTCTACATAAATATGGCCTAGGCCAAAAGAAGATTGCCAAGACCCTAAAACGGAGCTGCAGCACGGTGGCCAAGACCATAGAGCGGTTTAACAGGACAGGTTCCACTCAGAACAGGCCTCGTCATGGTCGACCAAAGGAGTTGAGTGCACATGCTCAGCGCCATATACAGAGGTTGTTTTTGGGAAATAGACGTATAAGTGCTGCCAGCATTGCTGCAGAGGTTGAAGGAGTGGGGGGTCAGCCTGTCAGTGCTCAGACCATACGCCGCCCACTGCATCAAACTGGTCTGCATGGCGGTCCTCCCAGAAGGAAGCCTCTTCTAAAGATGATGCACAAGAAAGCCCGCAAACAGTTTGCTGAAGACAAGCAGACTAAGGACATGGATTACTGGAACCATGTCCTGTGGTCTGATGAGACCAAGATAAACTTTTTGGTTCAGATGGTGTCAAGCGTGTGTGGCGGCAACCAGGTGTCTTACCTACAGTCAAGCATGGTGGTGGGAGTGTCATGGTCTGGGGCTGCATGAGTGATACCACCAATGGAGAGCTACAGTTCATTGAGGGAACCATGAATACCAACATGTACTTTGACATACCAAAGCAGAGCATGATCCCCTCCCTTCAGAGACTGGGTCACAGGGCAGTATTCCAATATGACAATGACCCCAAACACACCTCCAAGACGACCACTGCCTTGTTAAAGAAGCTGAGGGTAAAGGTGATGGACTGGTCAAGCATGTCTCCAGACCTAAACCCTATTGAGCATCTGTGGGGCATCCTCAAATGGAAGGTGATGGAGTGCAAGGGCTCTAACATCCACTAGCTCTGTGATGTTGTCAAGGAGGAGTGGAAGAGGACTCCAGTGACAACCTGTGAAGCTCTGGTGAACTCCATGCCCAAGAGGGTTAAGGCAGTGCTGGAAAATAATGGTGACTACACAAAATATTGATACTTTGGGCCCAATTTGGACATTTTTTTTACTTAGGGGTGTACTCACTTTTGTTGCCAACGGTTTAGACATAAATGTATGTATAAATGCTGTGTATATAAACTAGTGTTGCGCTACATTAAAGATACAAATAAATGTGTACGGAAATATAATAATAATAATAATAATAAATCATTAATGTGAAAACTTAAGGCAAAATAAACAAAGTGTATATGCTCAACCAAATTATCAAACAGCAAATAAGTCCATCAGCTGTGCTAAGTTGATTGGAGATAATCATATCACCACTCTGTGCAAAACATGCCAAACTCAAAGTGCACTGTACTTATCCTCCACCGATCACACCAGCAGATCACCTCACACAAGCATCACAACAGCAGTGTTCCCCAACTGGGATCTAATGTAGTTCCACTCTGGGAATAGGAAGACTCTCTGGTGTCCACTTCTCCAATGGTTAGGGCAATCAAGCCTCTCAGACAGTATATAAGGATGACAAAAATCAATATCTAGTGCTCTCTGCTAAAATCCAATTTATTAAAAAACAATGCAATTGCACTTACATACAAGGCACATCAGCTGTGCTGGCTAATACAGGTACTGCATGGAAAGCCGGGATAACCACAATGGGGGGTAGCCACCCCTACTGATGAAGTCACGTTAATGACAAACACGCGTCTAGGGGGCGGAGCCTGCGACCAGACGTCACAGACGTCCCATGATTTTCAGCTATTGCGAGTCGTGGGCAGAATCGAGGCGATTCTGCTCGCAACTCGCATTGCTATGGTGCGAACGGAGCCTTCATAGGCTAATTTAAGTTATTAAAGACACAAAATGTCGGGTCTAAAGAAAGGATCCAACACTTCCTGAACGCTTGCATATTTAACAATTTAAGTTAGACACTGAAATGTATCACTGAAACCCCAAACTTTCTGAATTAATCCATAGCTAACATAGTACAATACTCTACTACTGCTATACTACAAACTGTATCTACATACATTAACCACATCAATTATCAGAATGCCATCAATTTCATGACAACATTGTGCAAAAAGAAATGACATGCAACAACTCAAGACACAAATCTGTTTTTTTCAACAATTTGTAAATTTTTGCGCGGCTGCAAGCTGATTTTCAAATGGTTCTATATATCAGTTATACTGTTTGGTATAAAAGGCAATATATCAGGATTCTAAACCTACCACACACACACACACACACATAAAGATTTGTTTTCAGTGATTTATTAACTTTGACAACTTTAGCTTATGTCACCTGTTGTAAAATAACTTCACTTGCAATAAACCATTAAATTAGATGAGCTTCATGTCATGCAGCCTATTGTTTCTTATCATCCTTTCAAATAGAGCAAAAATGAAAGCTATGTAATGCCCCCTACTGGTTTTAACAATAATTAACATCACACTACCAAAATTCAAAATGTTACTCTGTGGCCATAGGTTTCAGTTAGTATAGTGGTGTTGGTGATGAAAGGGTACAGAAATCATGTGAATTCCTGTGAGCTTGCCAACATGTCCAAAATGAATGGGTCTTTTCAGGGTCAATACTACTGTTTTCAGCCACTAATGATGTCACACATGATGTCATGAAGAATCTGGGCCTACTCTAAAATGTGTGGTGAAGCGGTTTTCCAATGGCTAGAATTGGGAACACATGCAAACATCAGACAATATCTCAAGATACTCAAGATACTCTTTTTGATATTTGAGATGGATCTAGGGATCATGGAAAGGAGAGCCAATTCAGGGGAAGCCACACGTTCGCTATACATATTGTATTATACTGTATGTAGTGAATACAGCCTGCCTAGAACAATTAGGCCACAATCAATCTCACCAAATATGAAGGAATGGGTCCTTCTTTGCACATCGGCAGCAAAAATGTTAACTTTTTTATTGGGTGCTTCAAAATGCAACAGCAAAATGAAAATGCAAAATGCAACCTTAGGGACAAACTACACTGTTGATTGTTTAGTTAGCCTATATTTGTTATTGTTGTTATTATTATTATTATCATTACATGAGGAGCAGATCGCATCTTAGAGGTTATGGGTTTAGCATGGATGGATTATTAATATACTCCCAGTTACAAAGTGTACAGGTACATATCAATTGCCAAGACCACAGCATCAGCTATTAAGTCAATTTAATCTGTTATTTTGACAGATAGGTATATCGGCCCAGAAACTTGTATTGACATCAAAAACCCTAATGCCTTAATTAATTAAGCCAACAACACTAACACCTCAACATCCTCCCACAGACAACTCCATGGATGCTGCTATGTTATTCTGCTTTAATTAATAACTTCCCAGGTAATTGGGCTCAAGAGCTTGATCCTCCTGCTGATCAGCTCCACTAGCAGATCTTTGATGTCTGCACAGCTGTTACCATGTGACCTGAGAGTATAAGGTAATACAGGCAACTCATGAGAGGTTATCATAAGCACTGCTGGCATTCAGAAATGAAATCTTACTTCCCACGGGAAAATGACTTTTTTCCCAGTAATGAATTATCTTTCTCTATAAAGATTAATCCATGACATCTGTGTTAAAAGTTAGCACACTTGTTCATTAAAACCTGTATTCCATAACATATTTTTCCCACAGCAAAAGAAAAGTACCTGGCGATATGCAGTCTTGAGGTTAAAGATTCTCTTCTATTTACAAATCTGAAGTACCATGTCATAGCATGACACTGGTAAAACAGGTAGCCACCAAAGCAAGGATTGATCCATAACTGGTTCCTTGAAAAATAAAACTATAGTAAAGTATTAAACAATTATTTACAACACAATACCCATGACTAAGAAAATACACATTAGTGCACAATATCAATAAAAATAGATAATCAGTTAAACAATTTGCAAAGGCATATACCTAAAAAAAAAAATAAGTATTGATTTTTATGAAGTGCAAAATCAATAACCACTAAAAAAATATATCAACAAATCACACATTCAAAGTCCATATCAAATAAATTCATAATCCATCATAAAGTGTCCATGTGCCTTCAAAGTGCTCCGTGCCCAAAATTACAAAAGTGCTCTAGTGCATAAAGTGCTTCTCAGATATTAAGGGCATTTACCAAACCGGAATGATCCCGAATAACAGAGAGCACATACGCTTACAAAATTATAAAGTTGCTCACATACAAAATTATAGAGGTGCCCAACTGCATAAAGTAATAAAAACAAGTGAAGGTGCGCACATGGGTGGGAGCATACAATAAGGACTGGTGATGTATAAAAAAAAAATATATGAAATGAATGTGGAATATAGCTAAAAAACAAGATTATCCATACAAGACATATACATACAAGATTGTCAGGTAAGAGGATGGTATGTAACCAGACCAAGGGGAGGCACTAAGGGCAGCCCATAAATAGGACCCAGATCATGTAGTCCAATGGCTGAAATGACAAAACACAAAGAAAACTGTCAACTGAAGCTATATTGGTTCTCTGAGTGTCTCCCCTAAAGCGCCACGAGAGACTTCAGTGTCTTTCAAGTTCACCATTATTTTTGTTTAGGCTCATCCACACATAAGTCTTAGGTGTATCCTGGTGATTCACCCTTAAACTAAATTATTATTATTTTAATTAACAATGAAGTATTCTTATATTTATTTTTAATGAATAATGAAGTGTTTTTATTTATTTTTTATTAACTATCAATTTTAGCCATCTATTAATGTTTTAAATCTATCCCAGGATGATGTGAGTTAATTCATTGATTATATGTAAATCTTTTATGGGAAATATCATTTTTATGGTCCTGCTATTTATTTATATAGGGACGAGTCTGTACAAATCTTTATGAATGTCCTATCCTCTATTTCGTCCTCCCGCCCCTAGGGGGCTTCTATAGTCTATTTAAATGGCAGTCAGGAACACATCCCATAGACTGATCTCTCTTGTTGCCTGAAGAAGTGGCGCAGGACACACGTCATCTGACCTGCCAGCCTAACGAAACACGTCGCAGTTTGATGACGCCATCACGCCAGGACTTCCGCAGCTGAGTTCCAAGCCTCGCTCCCGCTTTCCTACCAGCCAGCTTTATATCCAGGTACGGCGCGGATGACGGAGGAGTGGGCTCCAGCTTTCTACATTCCGGATCTCCTAAAAGTGATAGCAATCTACACATCAGTTGATCAGCGGACATGCTCATTACTGCTCCATTCTTGTGAGTGTTTTTATCCTGTTTTCCATTAAATACTTCTAGCATATTGCACTTTTCTTTGTGTTTCAACTGCATAAAGTGCTTCTCAGATAATAAGGCCTCTTACAAAACAGGAATGATCCCGAATTACAGAGATCAGGTATGCTTTATTTCCCCATGGATGGCCGACATCTCACCATCCAACCTCCTGGTAGCTCCGTTACCCCGTCAGTAAGATACAGCAGTGGTGTCTCCACAACAGGAACACACGCCTTAGCCTTCACTCTAAATAGAACTCTCCAGCAACCATATAGCACAGAAAAGGATAAGGAAAATCAAAAGCATGGCAGCGGGACCGCCCAGAGCGCTCGTGCAGGATGACATCACACCCTAGCTCCACCCAAAGCGTTTCTCTGTAACAGGCTTCCTCTGGGACTGTTAGTGGTTATTGATTTTGCATTTTTTTTAAAGAAAAAAGGTAATGACATACAGTACATGGGTATATAAGTTTGCACATGGTTTCACTGATTATTTATTTTTATTGATTTTGTGCACTAGTGTGTATTTTTTTAATCTTGGGTATTGAGTTGTAAATACGTTTTCATTTAAATGGATAGCACACTTTTTTATTTTTAGGATTTAATTGGGTCCAGTATTCAGGATTAAGTTGCAGCAGTCTTATAGCCACAATCAACTAAGCACAAAGTTATCCAACATCAACAACATCACTTAAGGGCCACCCACCACCAGCATAATAAATGCATCATTCTGAAGTAGAATCTGAGTGTAAAGTGACCAGAATGGGGGCAATTCTGAACCTAAAGGGTAACTCCTCTTGAGAACAAAAGAAGCCCCCTCTGGGTGATTGATGTATATTGCAAGAATTTTCACAAACTTTGCAGCAGATTCCTAACTTTTGTTGCTTGGGGGTGACTGGTTCATTATAACCAGCTGCTGCACTTTCTGATGAGGAGAGTTGCAATGTCTGCATTCCTTTAGAAGTATTTAACCCTTGGGGAGTATTTCGGCAAAACTTAAATTGGTACTATAGGGGGTGCCTAAACTTTGAATTGTATCTTAGTGCAGACTTCTAGGAAAATCCGTGAGCCACTCACACAAGCAGGAAATTACATTTCTGCGAGTTTTCTGTATACCAACTGTGTACAGAACACCTCCAGGCTGCAATATTGCATTGAATTTTACAGAAAAGTATAGATTGAAGGAAAAGGTCATTTTTAATAACATTAACCGCTTAAAGACCGCCCACCGCATATATACTGGGGCAGGGCGGCTCTATTGCGAGAAACAACATACCTATATGTCATTTAGTGCAATAGATACTGTGGGCGCATATGTGCACTCATTGCACGGAGGGGGAGCCAATCAGCGGGTCCGGCCACCCGCGATCGTGCCACAGAGAGGCAAAACGGGATCTGCCTATGTAAATAAGCAGATCCCCATTCTGACAGGGAACAACAGAGATCTTATGTTCCTTGTAAGTAGGAACACGGTTCTGCGTTCTTTCTGTCAGTCCATCCCCCACGCCTATTGGGATTTTGGGAAAATATGTTGACGAATATATTTTGGCCTAAATTGATGAAGAAATTTGATTTTTTTTTTACATTTTTTTATGGATATGTATTATAGCAGAAAGTAAAAAAATATTGTGAGAAATCTAAGAGGGGGATGTGGGAAGGGGAGGGGAAGCCGGGAAGGGAAAAGGGGAAGGGAAAGGGAGAATTGGGACTATTGCGGTGCAGATATAATTTTAATTGTAAGACAATGAAGATTTGATTAAAATTTAAACATTTATTGGTTCAAGACAATGATCTCAGAGACACAAACCTCTGGGATTGTTACATTTATAAAATAAATGGGTACAATGGATGTATATATACAGATTATGTAATGGCATTGACATATAAGCTTTTACAATGCTGCAAGGGTCCGTGTAGCGTCCAACATGTTTCGCCTGTATGGCTTCCTCAGGGACTACCGCAAACCGACATTTTTATATATATGCTCTACTTGAGAAAGAAAACAACAATAAAATTTGATAGATATCGTAGCAAGTATACCTTGCACAGAAAGCATGAACTTGAGTAATGAAAATACATTACCTGCCACTGTATAT